>QGMK01000928.1:0-15212 GCA_007825345.1 Lachnellula suecica
CCTACAGAAAGCCCCCAAAATAACCCCCTCCCCCCATTTCACCCCTTTCAATCACTCACCACCAGCAGCCCCCACCAAAATCCCCACCACCACCTCCGGCCGACTGATAAACGCACTATGCCCCGCCTCCACCCGCTCCACGACATCAAAGCTCCCCGGCGCCATCTGCCCCGCCATCGCCAGCATGCCTTCCTGGGCTGGCAGCGGGATGGCATTGTCTTGCGTGCAGATGATGTACGTGCTTGGGATGGTTTTCCAGGGGGCTACGGTCAGCTGGCTGAAAAACGTGCGGTAGGAGTGGGGTTTTAGGGCGGAGATGTAGGGCGCTGCGGCGGTGGAGGATAGGTCGTTGTAGAAGATTTGTTGGGGGGTTGTGGGTTCTACTAGATCATCCTTCACATCGCATCTCATCAGCACTCCACTCTTTCCCAATTCCCCACCTTTCTGAAATAAGAAATAAACTCACGGTAATCTTAAACCAAGGCAAAGGCTCGTTGTTCAACGCCGCGATCAAGCTCCCTCCTTCGGGTAACACGAAGGCGGTGCAGAACACCAACCGCAGGACTTTTCCGTAGCCAGGTTTTGGGGCTGATAGATAGGGGGCGAGGGCTTCTGTGCCGGGCACGGAGCCGTAGGAGTGGTAGAGCATTACTACGTTCTTACCTGTGCTTAGCACTTTCTCTAAGGTTGCGCGGATGAGGTCCACGTCTGGTTGGATGGTTTGGATGTCTGGGTTTCTGTTAGACGTTGGGATTTGGATGGAGGTGGAGGGGTTTGGGGATAGGGGAGGGGAGGTACGGGGTGCTCCATTGCCGGCTGCGAGCGTGATGCCGTGGACCACGTAGCCTGCTTTCTCGAGGAGGGTTGTTGTTGGGGCGAAGGATTCGGGGCCGTGCCAGGCGCCGGGGACGAGGATGAATTCTGGTTTGGAGGGGGAAGACATTATTTTTCTTACTTCTGTCGTGGTTTAAGGTTATGTGATGGTTACGGTTTGGGAATTATGAGGTAGGAGAAACGTGTCTGTATAGTGTGGAGTGAAGAATTTAAGGTGGATCTCAGAAGAAGGGGATATGGAGGGGAGATAAGAGGGGGATGGAAGGGTAAGTTATACTTCTTTTGCGAAGTGTAGATCGCAGGGGTTGCGAACACAAGGCTGTCGTCGATGGCGGCGCCATAAGAGGAATAAGAAATAGCAACCTCTAGCCAGCCAGCCAACCAATCCGCGTACTAATATCCACGCCCGCAACCATAATAGTAGATACAAGATGTGGGGGAAAGCATTACCAAATCCCGGACCGGTCACTAGCTAGTCCCGGGAAGTAGTTGCATTACAGCCTCGCTGTACCGGGAGGTGGGGTTGCGGGGTACTGGGAGCTATCTTCACTAGAAGAACTTGGTGTGGGTCTGGTACCGACTTCGACTAACTTCTCCCTTGATCGACAATCGAAGAGTTTATAGAAAAGCATATATTGAGAAGTCCCGATAAACAGAAAGGGATGCTGTGTCGCGCGTGGCTTGCGTCCCGCAACACGATGCGCCGGGCGTGTCTTCTCTCCAGGAAGCTGGTTGGCGGGCCCCAAAAGCAAAGCTTGTGCAACACAATCAAGATCGGCAATGATACCATAGGTGAACAGTTGAACTTCATTAATCTTCGTAGATATGCGTACATGCAGCCCCCGGATTCCAAAAAGCAAAAATAAACGCCGGCTCAGCCCCGATCCCTTTCATGCGGTTCCGTTAATGTAATCCCGGTTCTCGATCGTCACGCTCTTCGTCATGTGATTGACCTTGTATACTCCCACAAGTCTGGATGCAAGTTCAAACATGTTGTTTCGGAGAGAAATGACTATGAATTGAGCATTTTTAGTCCGCTCCTTGATGTAACTCGCCACAATCGAAACCTGGGTATGTTAGCGGGATGGTCTTTGAAAGGCATAGGAGGAACTTCTTACGTTTCTGAAATCCAATGCAGCATCGATTTCATCCATGACATACAATGGTGTGGGTTTGTAATGATGCAGAGCAAACACTAATGCCAAACTACTCAGTGTCTTCTCACCACCAGACAGATTGGAGATGTTCTTCCAGGACTTCTTGGGTGGCATAACACTGAACAGAATGCCCTCTGAGAACGGATCCAGAGAGTCGACCAGTTCAAGTTCAGCATTACCACCCATAGTAATCATTTGGTACATTTCCTTCAGGCGAAGCGAAATCGTACTGAAACCTTCCATGAAGCCCTCCAAACGCAGACGGCGTAGTTCATCGCACCGCTTCTTTGCAGTATCGCGTTGACCAACAGCACTTTGAAGATCCGCATTCCGAGCAGCATGCTCCTCGACACGCCTGCGATACTCTGCCAGTACACCAAGCTCGACGTTCACGTTCTGGGTCTTTTCCTCCAAAGCAGCGATCTCGGCTTTTAGTGTATCCTTGCTCATATCGGCAAGCTCGTCTTTGGTGTAGGATGGAAGCTCTTCGGGTGTGATTTCTTCGCCGAGGTCACTGACATTTTGGAGAGAGAGCTTGCCAAGTTTTTCGTTCCAGTATCTCAGACGCTTTTGGTTCTCTGCAAGCACTTTCTGGTTCTCTTCGAGCTTGTTCCGCATCTCAATTTCGATGGCACGAATCTCGTTGAGGGCGGCGGTCTTTTCATCCAGTTCCCCTTTCAGAGTAGAGAGTTCCTTTTTCTTCTCCTTAAGCGCCTCTTGAGCTTCGTCAACTCGTGCTTGGTACCCTTCAGCGTTCGAGCTTTGATTCTTGATATCTTCTTCCAGAGCCTCGAGATCTGCGGTCGAAGTCTGAAGTTCTTTTGTCGCTTTCGCATGGTCCTTTTCTAGCTTCGTTTTCTGCTTTTCCGCTTTTGCGCGGGTGACCTCTGCTGTTGAGACTGCCTCGTTTAGGCTGCCGATCTCTGCCTTCAAGGCATCGACTTTCGATCTTTGTGCACGAAGCTTCTCGCCACCGACTTCCATGATCTTGTCCTGGAGGGCCTTGATCTCCTGCTCAACGCTCGCAGTCTCGCCATGAAGCTTTTCGATCTCCTTGTTGATTTTTGCAACTTCCTTCTGCAGAGAGACAACTCGGCTGTTATCTGTCTTTGAAGGTTGATGCTCCTTGCTGAGTTCCTTGATTCGTCGCTGAGCGTCTGCTAAGTTCCGTGCAGAGCTTTCAACCTCAAGTCCGAATTTCTGCATTTTGGTATCTAGACGTGGAATTTCATCATTGAGATCTCGTAGCTTAGTCTCCAAATCTCGTTGACGATCTTGGAACTTTTGGAATTCCTGTTCCAATCCGTCTCGGTCAATCTCAAGCTTTGCGACCTGTTCCTTGGAGGTGTCTGCCACCAGTTTGGAAGACATCAGCCCCTTCTTTACGGTATTACCACCGCCAGACATAGTACCGGACTTGTCAATTAGTTGCCCATCGAGGGTGACAACTCGCCATCTTCTGGCTCCATAAGCAATGCGATTCGCTTGCGCAAGATCTGTTGCAACAAGGGTGTTTTGTAGCGAGTGATAAAAGGCTGAGCGAAATTTGTCATCCTTCGCTTTGATTAGATCAAAGAGGCGAGGAACATTCTCTGGGGTTTCGATAGGTGACAGGTCTCGGTTCCCAATCTTGTCGAGACACATAAAGTTTCCTCTACCAAGATTGGTCTTTCGGAGATACTCGATACACTGTTGTCCGCCTTCAACACTGTCGGTAACAAAGTTGTCAAGCGCGCCGCAGGCTGTAGAGATAGCAACATCATATTTCTGGTCGATGGTACCCAGATTGCCCAGTCTGCCGTGAAAACCGTCGATTCGGCCAGATTCCTTCAAACGCATCAAACCTGTAAGCACATTGCCCTGCGTCTGGGTATTAGACAGACTAGCACGAGCCTCGTCCGCTTTTTGGCGAGCTCCGGAAAGTTTAGACCGAAGTTCAGGCTCTTTTTGTGACACTTGAGAAAGCTCGGCTTGTACTTTAGTTGCCTCCTTCTCAAGCATCTTTCGCTCTGACTTGCATTCCTCCAGTTCTGCAAGCTTTGCCTCACGGCTCTCCTCAATGCTGGTAATTTTTGCCTCGGTCTCTTCAAGAGCAACCGCACCAGCATTGGCCTTCTCGTGCAGGATAGCAAGCTCACTTTCGGCGACGGCGATAGCCGATTGTTTTTGGTTAATTTTCTCGTTCCATGGCTCCAGCGACTTTTGCTTTGCGGCAATCTGATCTGAAAATTCTTGGGTTTTGCCCTTGAGGCTATCTCGAATGGTCGTCAACTCCTTTTCTTCGACCTTCATTCGCTTCTCCATAGCAGCAATCTCTTTCGAAGACTGCTCTATCTCAGCGGTGCAGTTTTCGATTGTCGATTCGGCTTCAGTAGCCGCATTCTCTGCAGTACCAATGGCTTTCTCAGACTTCTTTTGCTTGCCAGCCAAGAACTTTCTTTTCTCCTCGAACTTCACATGCTCCTGATCAAACTTGGCCATCTCCTTGATGATAGCCTGAGTATCCTTGTCCAGGGCTTCGTATTCCTTCTGCCCTTTCTTGTACTGCCGCTCGACCTGCTTGATCCCTTCTTCGTTGCCTTGGTGTTTCTCAAGCTCGGCATCGAGTTGTGCTTGCATTTGGCCAATAGCTTCCTCTGTTACGGCAAGATTGTCCCCACACTCGTTGATGTAGACTTGGTATAGCGAGCATTGCTTCATGGCCAACTCGTTTTCATTCTTAGTGTAAGCGAGAGCCTTGTTCTTTTTGTCTTCCAAGCCGTTCTTTTCCTTCTCCACGTGCTGAACTCGTCCACTCTTTTCGACGCAGACTTCATTGAGAGTCTCAACTTCGGTTGCCGATTCCTCGATTGGCGTCTTGTACTTGGAGGTGCCGATGATGTCCTCTAGGTATTCCAGAAGTCCATCGTCATGCTCGTTCGCAGCCTTGGGCTTCATCTGAGCAATTGACTCAACTTCTCCTTGGAGAATCAGAAATCGTTTGTGGTCCAGGTCGACACCCTTGGCCCGAAGAAGAGTTGTGACCACGGTGAAGTTTGATTCCTTGCCGTTCATGTAGTATTTGCTAGAATTATTCTTGAACGCCCGACGTGAAATTACTAGATCAGAGTTCGGTATAATGGCTGGTGGCCCGTTTGGCTGCTCTCGGTCAGTAATGAGACATCAATAAATAACCTCAAAACATACCTGGTCCATAACTTCTTGGAAATGAACTGCTACTTCACAGAAGTCAAGATCTGGAAATGCTGCCGAGTTGTGGATCAGGGCTGATATTTTGCCCTGTCTCATCTTGCTTGCTCTGAATCCAAAGACAAAAAGTAGAGAGTCGATGACATTTGATTTGCCGGATCCATTGGGTCCAACGACTGAAGAAAATGATGCATGGAATGGCCCAACCTCCTGACGCCCAGCATAACTTTTAAAATTGGTAAGAATCAGATACGTGATCACAATTCGGGCTTTGGGGCCTGTATCCTCGGCCACTGGAATAGCCATAGACCTAGACTTCAAAACTATGTCCATCGGTTTCTCCAAAACAGTATCTAAAGGTCGGATAGGCATCACCGTCGACGCCTGGCTCTCAGCTGTGCGTGGCCGTTCATTGAGACTCTCCGTGATATCGGCAAGGGGGGTAACTTGTAATTCGGAAGGTTCTGGGGATTGCGATGGCTCAGGAGTAGGGAGCGGCGGGGGTAGCTCTGGCGTCTTAGATGAACGCCCGCCGCGTACAGGTATAACCGCGCTCTTTCTTTTTCGTGGGGATGCCTTCTTGGAGGGAGATTCTGGTTCGGGCTGTACTGTTTCCTCCGGGTCGAAGATCTCAGAAGGCTCGATATTCTCTTTCGCAAGGCTCTTTTTTGCGCGCCCTCCGGTGCGAGGAGTCGCAATGGTAGTCGTCGTCTTTCGTCTTGAGGCCGGCGCCTTTCGTGGACTTCGTTTGGGTGCTGGTGTAAAGTCTTCCCCGCTGTCTTCTTCCACCTTGGGTTGTATGGATTCACCCTCTTCATCTGAGTCTACTACAGTCTTTCGCCTGGACGCTGCCGCCCGTCTGGAGGGTCTGACTGGTGATCCTGAAGACATCTTGAAATGCGATCGCAAGGAGGGCGCGGATGTTGTCGAAAAAGCGCGTATGCACGCGCAACTGAGCCGATCTCAGCTCAAAACCGGCTAAAATTCAAACTGAAAGTCGAATAAGATGCAAAGACCGCAATAACGCGTGAACGGAAGGCGAAAATCCGTGGAAGTCGAGTGTCGAATATAATATGGTTGGGGTTGCAATGTTTACTTCTGGCGCGGTATAAACAGACGATCTGCGCTAAGATTAGATAAGGCCTCAACTTCACTCCATTCGGCGCAAACAAACCATTTCGGCGTAGAGATTGTCACCACAGCTTGAACGATTCAGTATGGCCCCTTATCAGAGTCGCGATTCATCAACAATCTTCAACTACCAAAATTTCGATGATGTCTTCGCCGAGATTCCCGACTGCGCGTACGACGAAGAGGTAGTGCACGAAATCGAACAGAACAAGAAGGACCTGGAGGGGCTATTCATTGACAAAGTAATGAAACTTATGGGAATCAAGAGGCGTGAGTAACGTTTCAACCCCTTTCTGGCTATACCATCTGTATTGACCCTGCCCAAATAGCTGCCAAATTCTACCCTCCAAAAACAAACGGCGACCTTCGAAACCTCCATAAAGCCATCGTTGAAAGTTCGGGCGCAGAGCAGAGCAAAATCTCCGCGCTGTACTACGTACTTCTCAATATCGATTTGCCCACCGAAAAAAGAGTCTGGTCTGGCCATTTTGAAGAAAGAGCATTCCTACCTCCGAAATACTCGATATTCATGAAGGGAATATGGCATTTAGATCGAAGAGAATTTCAGGTTTGTCTCTCTCCCCTACATAGCGGACTTAATTAACGACCGTTAGGTGGCTCTACAGTATTTGACGCATCCATCTCTGATACCTACATTCCCCGACGAAATTCTAGAGCTATTGGTACGGAAGGCGAATGGTGACTTTTCGTTGGCTTTGGCGTATTATCACACCGTGCAACCAGCCTTGACTCAATCGAGCGCAATCCAATGCCTTTTCCGAGCCATTGCGGCAAGCAGTGTCACCGAAGCCTTTTATTTCTCGAGAGGCCAGCCTGAACATACCAAAAGGCACCTCTTCGAATTTCTCATCTCCCTGGTCATCAACAACTCGCCAAAAACTACGATTGCAGACAGGAGTGTCGAGCTCGTCAATTTGCCTCTCACTCAGGAAGAGGAAGCATGGTTCCAAGAGTATCTTCTCCACGGTGATGGGCGGGGTCTTAGCAAGAGCAAGGACACACTAATGATGAGGAAGATCGGTACCGGCAAATTTACGGAATCGCTGTCTGTGAAGGTTGGCAACCGCACTGTAGGCGGACTTGACTGGCGCAGTCTATCAGAGGCTATTAAGGATGGCTTGGGACCGCGATCATCTACGTAAATAGATGTGTATTTTGTCAATAATCGGGGGAAAGCGAATGGAGTTCTGGGATTTGAGGCATGCCTTCAATGCGGGGAATGAAAATACTATGTACAGTAAGCAGCTTCGGATCAAACTGGCTGATAATTAAAGATCATAACACAATTCGAGAGACCACAGTCTTCGGGTTCAAGTGCAACCAACTCTGGTAATCTATCGTCTCGGCAGTCTCGATCTTCTGCGATTGTTCACATCTGCTTTTGCAAAAGCCGAGTCATAAAAGGAAAACGGTTCTCTTCCTTAGAAGAGTACAATGACGTTTTTGTCTCTAGTACCGCGGTTTCAACGGGTCGCTTGCGCGCTGGATGTTTGGCAGCGACTTACGTCTTTGCTATTCAAATTTTTGAATTCTCTTTTTGCTACTACTGTTATTTTCAACATTTCATCTGTACTCTGTTCTCTTTCAATGATCCGTTGCTGTCAATACTTGCTTTGCTATCAGGTTCGCGTCTGCTGTCAACACACATTTAGTTTTCTCAAGCTAAAAGGGCTAAATTGGCTGCATTGGCGCTCATTTGAAGCCGCACGCAGTGACCGCTCCGGGCCAAGGGTGTTCTGTGCGAAGCGCGAGTTGAAGCCCCCTCTCTGGTGACTTTGATTCGTTTCGAAGTCGTTCTATAGACCTGTTCTTTGCGCATGAGGCTGGTTTATATTGTAACGTCAATAACCGTTAGAGCCTGCTGCGGCGTTGTTCACCGTGCAGAACGCATGGATAGGTGACGCCGGTAATTGATTTTTTGTTTGATTTTTATACTTGAATGCAGATTTAGAGCTGTTCAAATGGTTCCACCTTTTGTGGAACATTGTCAACATTTCAAGGTTCATGAAGTTGCAGTGGCTTTGGACCTCCACTGGGCAAGGTGATTGTTAGGTGTACGGCGAGCAAATCCGCAAGCTCTTACTTGCTAGGCTGCGGGGTAAGTTATGAAGCGCCCAAAGCGAAATTTCTCCTTTGCTTGATGCGACCAAACTGCGGAGGTGCTGATCAGAAAGGAAAGGGTAACGGTGGGATGAAAGTCTATGCTAAATATCATGATACACATCGTCGATATTGCTTCCACCTTTAAACGCTTTTTACTTATCAACGCCTCATCAACCAATTCATTCTTCTAGCACAGCCTCAGCCGCTTCTTCCAGCACCTCTTCAACCACTCCTTCCAGCGCCTCCTCAGCGTCTAGCTGAAGGCCATCAAAGCCCTCCTCGCCGTTTCCCTCCGATCTAATAGGTAATAAGATACAGTAACTTGCTGTCAAGTCCACATTTGCTGCCAACCAGCTCAAATTAAGAACAAGGGAGTAACGCGCAGGTGCTTGAGCGGGGAACCCCGAACTTTCACCGCTGTAAATCAATGCGTGGAATAATATACCGCTGGGAGAAAAGTGGGCTGCATATGGCCAAGCTGAAGATGTGTGAACTCTCGATAGTGCTTCTAGATGTCTAATTCGAGAATAAATAGCAGACATTCTGCACTCTCCTGCCGTTGACTGTTATTCGTGGAGCTTGACTTCAATTGAAAGTTTGGATTGGGGAAAGAGCCGATTTGAGATTGGGGCCTGCCCGTGAAACAGTGATATAAATCCTATGCTGTCGTTGAATGTACTCATTAGATACAACTCAGATAACACAAAACTCATCTTGAAGGGGACATTGAAATTGCACAACATGTGACTGTCGCATAATGGCTATCTTCGAGAATTTGGGAAGGAGTTCTAGCTGGATCTCTGGCGTATCGTGTTGAGGATGGATCTGATTAGGTAACCTTGCGGTCAAGTCCGACGTTGCTGTCAACTTAATACGGATTTGGGGAAGAGCCTCTTCCAAGAGAACATGAAGCCATCTTTTCCTGTGATTTTGAGATTTTAAATCCACGAAAATATAGTTTTGCGGGGCTTTTTGTAGCTCTCTGCTGAGGAATCGGTATGCTTTTTCACTCTAGGTCTCTAACTAAGAAGTAAGTACTATTTCTCAAGCAGTAGTGAATTCCACGCAACAGCTCGAGGGCAGGTATATAAATTCGTTCCAACTTTGCGTTCCACACCAAATTAATGCTGGAGAGCGATTGAAGAGGTTCAAGAGAATGTGGTCGCTGTCGCTGGTTGAGGAGATTTGAGACATGGAGTTTCAGAGATTGAATGAAGCTGGAAAGTGCTGTGAAATACTTTCGTGGGCTCTTCTTGTGAATGACAATCAATTTCGTCGCATCTTGCGAACGAAAATGAAAACTTGACAGCAACTCGTCTCAACTTTAGCCTCTACCCTTAAGTGTCCCATAATGGTCAAAAATATAGGAGATAGCTCCCTGCTTGACGAGAATCGAAATGTTGTGTAGATGTAGTCTAATTGTTGCAGACATGAATGTAGTGGTTGGGCGAAAGGCTTAGAGCTGAGACTACAATCCTACAACAACTTGGACATTTATACGGAAAGTTTACCTAGCTTCGCAAAAGAACGAGCACGGTGGGCAAGCATATATATTCAAAATGGGTATATGATAGATCCAGAGACGACTAATTCCTTCAACGAATCCAAATTACGTTGGAGCATCCAGCTCAAGGTAATACTCGATTCTCGAAGATCTGGATAGCGAACTCCCGAATTCCACTTTTTAATCTGACAAATAAATGAAAACCTATGAAAAGCAACTTGACAGCAGTAGTTTCTGCGACTGAACGGTTCCTTTGACAGCCGGGAATGGCTCTAGCATACTTGCGTCTTTGTGAAGAAGACGATTGTGGGTGGACAGCTTGTGCATTGGATCTGTTGGCGATGCTTAATGACACAGCACATAAAACGAATGCCATCGCGATGATTTTAATTTGCTGTGTTGCATTCCAATGCCGGGAGCTACTAAATAGCCAATTTGGAGACTGTGCTATGACTCTTGAAGGATTGAATTGTTCCATTCGAACATGCTGGCGCTCTTCGAGTTACTCTTGCTTATTACGACGTTGGCCATGCGCTCTTGCTTCGAGCGCAGAAAGTAGGCTGCTGAATCGCGTGTAGCAACGTTTTTTCCAAGAGATATAAGCAACAATCTGGGGCAGTCTTTCTGGAGAAACTTCCCTTAGATCGTGTTAACATTCACAGACGGGACAACAAAGTGATACAAAAGTTTTTAGGTCATTATATGGCACACATGCCGTGCTAAGCACTTATGTATACACACAGGTAGTTTTACATTGGCCCAGGTCGGTGGAAGAGTGGAAATGGTATGAAGACAACAGTTGAAGAAGACGCAACACCCGCTCGCTCAAACAACCTATGCCGCAACGAAGTCCTTGACATTCGACAGCCATCTCAAGTACTCCTTCTGCTCCTTCATGTCAATGTAGTCTGGCACAAAGATAGCCAGCGCAGCGTTAACTCCTCTCTCATCCAGGTATCGCTCCAGCATCATCTGCAAGTTCTCGTCCAGGTTGGAGTATGGGGGTCCGGCGTACATCTCTTGGCGGCTCTGGAGCTTCTCGGGGGTTTTGGCGTGCGCGAAGGAGGCATCGGCGTAGTGATAGACGTTGTCGATTAGGTGGACGCCGTCTTGGACGATGCTCTCGATGTTGAGGGCGCCTTTTCCGGCCTTCTCGATGATAATGTTCAGGCGTGCTGGGTAGGATCGCTCCTCGCTGGCCTCGCCCTCTTGGTCGCCTTCGATCTGGTCCTCGGGAGCAACCTTGAAGTCCTTGCCCTCGCCTTGGTTGATGTTTTCTTCCTCATCGGCCATAGCGGGATCCTCATAGGACTCCTCGTCGTTGAGGTTGTTGATGTCGGCAATGGAGAAGGTGATTTGGATCCTAGAATTTTCGTTAGCATCTGTCGCGTTTGAATCTGCGGGTCGAAATCCTTACTTCTCGTCACCGAATTGTCTTGTGAGAACAACATCCTCCTGGCCAGGGGTATCGATAACCTCGAAAGGTCCGTTCTCGAGGTAGTCCTTTACGCTCGGGGGGAGGCCCTCCTGATCCTTCATCTCGTTTTCCATCTCCAATTCAGACTCGAGCTTTGCAATCAATTCATCATCGCTCTCGCCAGCTTTTGATCGTCTCGGTGCCGATGATGAGAAGGCAGCGGTGGCTTGTGTTGGTGCTGGTTTCCATGCTGCTTGTAATAAGGAGACTCTTGGGGCTGATTGTCTAATAGCGGAGGTTGCGAATCGCGAAACGGTTCTTGGTGCCGCGCGGGCGAATAATCTAATAGAAAGCATGATGAGAAGCTTTGATGTGATGAGGGAGGAAGGAAGAAGTTGGATGATTGATGGAGTTGTGTTGATTTGATGGGTGAGAGCGCTGTGATGCTGGAGCTTTACAAAAAAAGTAATTTTAGCGCGAGGCTCTCAAGGCCCTAGCGCCAAACGCAAGGCTGGCCAAATCTCACACGCTTTGACCGCAAGGATTGAATATAACATCTGCAGTAGAGGACTCGAACATATCATTATTCTCTATGGAATTTGCTATATTCATAAGCCCAGAAGCATATGACAAAAATACTTCATCAATCCTTCCGGTGATATCTTCCGTTGAAAATCTATGCCATGCTTCACCTTTTCTGATTCCCCAACGCCATGCAAGACCCTCCAAACGCCAAAGTGTGATTGTGGTTTATGATTCGCCTTTTGGTGGAAACTTGGCCGGCTGTACCAGTCCTGAGCTTGATATCCGGACCCATTTCAGCGTTGACAGATACGACCAATCCCCATCCCATCTCTCCAAGAAGACGATATTGTCCGTATCTGTAAGATCTGGAAGATCTGATTATGATTAGCGCTGGAAGATTGCTGTTGAGGGTGTTTTCTTACAGAAGCCGGTCTCGTATTCCTTCTCGTCCGCAGCAATTTTTATCCTCAATAGATCCTCTCTGGTGCTTGTAGGTCTACCCGGTCGGCGCTCTTTCTTCAGGGTATTGAATTCCTCGTCGTGCTGATGTACAAAGCTATGATAAGTCAGAATCTGTATATATTCGTGGCCTGCGATCAAGGGATCTGTACGTCTTGATAGCGGATTGGATCGCATCCATCTCCAATGTCTTGGAGTCGTTCTCCCGCACAACATCTCGAAAGTATGCAGCTCGTACAACTGGCGAGATCATTAGGTCTCTGCAGCAAAAAGGAGCACAGCATGAGGATCGTACCTAATGGCTTGTCGTTCTTTCTTCTTGCTGATGCGACTCGGAGCAATTTATCGTCTCTCATCAGCGCCCTCCGCAGACGCTGCGAGTCCCGCGAGTTTTCGTGCAGCGCATTAATGCTACCCTTCTTCTTCGTGATCTTTTTGCGCGTCTTCTCCAAAGATTTCGGCATGGTGTCGGTGTGGAAGTCGATGTTGGAAATATTCCAGACTTTTTTTCGTTATCGAAATCTTTATCGTGGACTCGCTTGGCAGCGCTGAGAGTGACGCTGCGGGGGCCGGCCAATCGGTCGTTGCTGGGTGCGCAACGGAACGACGCGTTCTAGGAAATCGCGTCCAGGCACGGCGGCAAAGAAAGAGCAGCAAGAGCACTTGCTCAACATCTATACCTCGACAACTACGACAATCTCACGCCTCTTCCTCGCCATACTAACTGATACCTCAAGCCGGTCGCTTTTCTGCTTCTTTCCCACTCGCCAACTCTTTACCATTCGCCTCATGCACGTGTAAATACATGTTTCTCTAGTGAGGGTTGCCTGTGCTGCGTGCACTATTTTTGCTATTCAGAATGGGAATTCAGGGTGATTTTTCTAATGGATATCTGGGAGAGCCAGGCTGACTGTCTATAGGCTTGCTTCCATTACTCAAATCCATCCATAAACCATGCAGCCTCAAGAAATTCGAAGGCAAGACGCTCGGCGTCGACGCTTATGGCTGGCTTCATCGTGGAACCGTAGCTTGTGCTATGGAAATAGCAAGAGGACAACCAACTAGAAAGTTTGTGCAATCAATCTGACTCCTGTGGGCTACTACTAACTACTAACACCATAGATTTGTCGATTTTGCTTTACACCGGGTCCGCATGTTGCAGCATTTTGGCGTCATACCATTTTTAATCTTCGATGGAGACTACCTCCCGAGCAAAGCGGTAACAGAACTGGATCGAGCGAAGAGACGGGAAGACAGCAAGAAAGCTGGGGACGAACTTTTGAAAGCCGGGAAGCCATCGCAAGCATACCTCGAATTCCAGAAAGCGGTTGACGTTACTCCCGAAATGGCCCGCCAATTGATTGACGAATTGAAAGACATTGGAGTACAGTACATTGTGGCTCCATACGAAGCAGATTCCCAGATGGTATACCTGGAGAGGAAAGGCATTATTCAGGGAATACTGTCCGAGGACTCGGATCTCCTTGTCTTTGGTGCCAAATGTCTCCTGACCAAGCTGGATCAGTACGGTAACTGCATTGAAATCAACAAAGCAGACTTTTCTGCTTGCAAGGAGATCACACTCACGGGATGGTCTGATGCAGAATTTCGAAGGATGGCAATATTGAGCGGCTGCGATTATCTCGCAAGTATTAATAACATGGGATTGAAGACAGCTTACCGAATGGTGCGGAAACACAAGACAATTGAAAAAGTCATTCGGATGTTACAGTTTGACGGAAAATTCCATGTGCCGAAAGGTTATCTAGAATCTTTTTATCAAGCCGAACTGACTTTTCTCCACCAACGCGTCTATTGCCCCAGAGCTCGGGCACTGGTTCTCCACACGCAACCCGAGCACCCCATCGACGACGACAAGATGCCTTTTATTGGAAGCTATGTGGAACCAGAAATTGCTCAAGGTGTCGCCAGAGGAGATTTGAATCCGATGACCAAAAAGCCTATTGTGGTTCAGGTTTCAATGAGGAGGAAGATGGTTACTTCGACACCTTTGTCGTCTCGCCCACAACATCTTATGAGATCGGCTTCTTCTAATGATGCTAAGAAGGGGGTATCAATTGAGGCGTTCTTCAATCCGAAACGCATACCGCTGGCCGAACTCGATGTCAACTGCTTTACACCATCCCCAAGCCAGCAAGAGACTCTTCAACGCAACTCTGGTCCTTGGGCGGCAAATCCAGTCCCTCGCCCATATCTCCATCGTTCAACTACCAACCCTGTCCAACCTCCTCAGTCTGCACCCCAGCCTCGAAATTCAATTGGTCGGCAAATGCGGGCACCGACAATCTCAGAACCTCGCCCACCAAAACGAGCTCGACTTTGTGCCGACGAAGAGACTGGAAATTCACCAAGTCAAAATGAACTGGGAAAAAGTCGGTTTTTTGCATCCACAACTGAGCCTAGTCCCAGTATTCGTCGAACAGTTAAGACGAAGAGGTCCAAGAAAGAAGACATCACAATCTTCTCAGATGACTCAATTGAAGAGGCAATGCTTAGTCTTCCGGATGCCGATGGCTTCTCGCGTGGTTCTAGCAAGAAGATACAAATCTTCAGCGAGGAACAAGAATACTTGAACTCAGAAGGCCAAAGTCAGGAGTCAGCATCAATTGAGCAGTCCAATGACTCTCAAGGAACAGCTCCCAGTCTCACTGCGTCGACTTCTTTCACCAGCACAGATGACCAGCCGCCAACGCCAACCGAGACCACTTCAGTTTCTGCTCCCATCGCTCAGCTAAAAGAGAAGTTCGCGTTCGCCGCCACCCCCAAGTCTAACATAAACTACGGTGTTCCCACACCCGTATCCTCAATCTCACAACGGCCCTCAAAGATTCCCCTCGCCACCAAGACCAAA
>QGMK01000929.1:0-15185 GCA_007825345.1 Lachnellula suecica
AAAAGGTGGGTGGGTTGGCTGTCAAATGTGTTTTGCTAGTGTCTAGTGCCAATCGCAGAAAGTCCCATGCTCAACTTGCGTAATTCTTCCATTGGAAACAAATAATAAAGTGATGAGAGCATTTTGGCTGCGAGTCTGCCGTACAAAGGAGGGGGGGGCAATGCGGGGTCTTTCTCAAATGCTTTGAGACCGGTGACCGATTGCAAAGGGAAAATCTATGCTCCATTCGATCTCTTCCATTGCTATTTGCTCATTCATGTAGAGATTCAATAGCTTTGCTTGTAACCTTACTTATAAAACGATAAAAAGGTATATGCACCGTTAAGGATGAAAAGCAGCAGGAAGCCGCCGCACTGAACTGCTTTCCGGTTACGAGGAATGTTCCTCCCCCTGTAATACATTCAATTCAGATCCATGTTTATATTGAAGAATAAAAGTAGCGCAACAAATATAAGACGGACATTGAAGTCATTTGTACGGCGAGCAACCCCGCATGTGCTTACCTCGAAGCCACCAAATCAGATCAAACGTGCATCGAATTTACTTCCTTAGTCTAAACTTCCATTTACGCTTATAGTCTCTCCGAATACTTTTTACAGGAAGGAATGGCCAAGTAATGCGTAAGAAGGAACAGGAAGGAGCGAAGGTACTGGGTCTGGGTCATGCGATGTGGACCACTTAGTCGCCTGCCTGAGTTTAGGCTGGCACGAAAGAATATAAGGTTTTTAAAGAGAAGCTGATATTTGAAAGGCAGAGATACTTCGTCTTTATTTGTATACCTTCGGCCTAAGGAAAGGAAGTGATTTCACTAGAATCGTGCCACCGTGATATTCACTTACCTTGTGGCTCTCCTGCCTCTTTGCGTAGTGGTACTACTTTCATTCCCAAGTGGCGAGTATCAAGTGTTTCACAACAATCTCAGCTTATAGATACTCACTGCAAAGATTCATGGCATGAATATAGCATTCCATACGGCCGGCTCATGGTCTCACGCTTCGATCCTCTCCTCTCAACACTTGCTACTGCAACTGCGCAGTCCCATACAGCCCCATATTATCGCTGCGGCAGAAGAAACAATTCTTAGACCGTATGGATGGCCAGTGGGAGTTCTTAATGGTGTGAAGATGGTGTTCTGTAACACTATCCCAGCGCTTCCATTCCTAAACACAATAGACCGAAAGGTACCGCCAATCGTGCTGTTCTCACCCGGTTCGAATACATCAAGACTGTTCTATTTAGCTCTTGCACAAGAATTACCCAGCAGAGAGTTCACGGTGCTCACCATCGACCACCCATGCGAAACTGACATTGTCGAGTTGCTAGATGGGACCGTAGCATACCGGGAAACTGTTAATTCGTCTGACATGTCTTCTATGAATAAATTACTTGACATTCGCGTAAATGGCGTCTCGTTTGTGCTTAATTGATACGCAGGGGCTCAAGTATGATGTGTTTGGAGATTCGTTGGGTGGTGCGGCGACAGCAATTAAGATGATGAATAATAGCAAAATTCGGGGCGGCGTGATACTGGACGGTCCGATGTTCGGCGGGGTTAACAATGGCGGACTTGGACGGCCGAGTGTCAGTCAGTCGTTCGTCGTATAGGGTTCCCCTGGACACAATACTTCTAAAGATACCATTTGGGGCAAGTTTTATTCTGTGCTTGGGAAAGAAGGCGGTCGAAAGCGGGAGTTGAGCATCAATGGAAGTGTCCACAACTTGCTCTGGGACTCGCCTCTCATTGCGGATATTGGAGGAGTGAGTGGTGAGCTGTCTGAGGATCCAGAGATGGACTTGATAGGGAAGCTACCGGGGGCGAGGATCATGAGTATCGAGAGCGATGACTTGACCAACTTCTTCAGGATTGTGCTGGAAGGTTCTGGAGAAGTGCCGATGAACGGCCCGAATCCGAATCATCCCGAAGTCTAATTTCGGTGATACTAGCAAAACCTCGTAGCTCTGAAGGTCAAGATGCAATAAAACACCAAGGGTTTGGGGGAAGAGTCGAGGATTCATTCTATAGAGTTCATCAACACAACCGTGCTTCCGATACCAAGACGTTGAAACCTGGGGACAAACAAACCAAGCCCTACAGTACAACCGTTTCCCGGTTTCAGGAACATTCGAACCTTCCACAATCGTAAGGGATTGGATAAGATACGAGCTAGAAGGTTTCAATATTCCGGAATACTTGGCCGTACCCCCCAGGAAAACTCTGAAGATTGATGTGACAAGGACATCGATGCGAGCTGATGATAACAAGGCTAGGGTATAGTCCCTTAGGAAAAGTCCTGCATCAACCATGCTTTTACATGGGTTAAATAGGGTATCTATTCGTCGGATAGCCCCCTGTTGCGCCTTTGTCTGGAGATCAAACATGGAAAAGTGGATAAAAACTGTACCTTTTTACTCGAAAAGGAATATTTTATGTACTTTAATTCATAGAAAGCCTGCGAATCCATAACGCACGGTTGGATCAGGACTTCTGCTGAGGGACTTTACTAGACTTTTCAAGTTAATAACACAAATCAACAGCAGCTAACGATCGAGCTAGCAGTTGATCTTCGAAACGCACAAAGCAATGAAGCATTGTAGTGGAAACGTGAGTGAATGTTTGCCTACATTTCCACGTAGGTGAGCTTGGACCTCAGCCCACATTTCGCAGTGTGGAATGCTGCTAAATTATTCTCATGGAATGACCCCTTTCCAAAGCCGATGTGGAGTATAATAATGCGATGAGCAGGTAACCAAGGGCATGCTTGCACAATAAAATAGAAACGAAGCACGAGAAACACCTTTCCCATGGACAATTCTATTTATTCCTCGGGAAAGGAAAAGAGTCAGCATGATTCTTTGGGTAATCCGATATATCGGAGGGCTACCCGGCTCCGAAGATCTCCATTATTCATGATGTTAAGGTTACGGCAGTAGACTGCCTTTACCGTAGTTTAAGCTTGAAAGGCCTGTGACAAATGAGGATTCGGGCATTGATACTTGCGGTGAACTCGGAACCTTATATTATACTTTCAGGGGCCGGATATAGACGGTTTAGATCATGGCATGACGGCGACGTCGTGCCAGCCGCGCAAAATGGGCATTCAGATAACGTTGATTTATTTCAAACCGATGGATGTCCCGAAGAACCCCCATCTACCTTGTTTGGAGAGACATCAAACATCCTTCCGGGATTTTCACGGTTTGTGGCTCAGTAAGAACGAAGATGAATCTTTCAGTGTTCAATACTGCAGCCGCGTCAGCATACATGTGTAGAGAAAAACTGTGATAGATCTGGAGTCAAGACACTGATATAACAGCTCTCTTATTGCGTAGAGGTAAGGCTGACGCGGATCTTGGTCGTCGATGCGGATATAAGTCGCAATCTGTAATATCTGATAGGAATCTCGCTATCAGCAGTATTACCGGGAGCTGGCACTGACGAAAAGGTGGGCTGAAGCTCGAAATTCGCATAGATCCGGAGATAACTCGTAGTTTGAAATATGTGCTTTGTTGACTCGTATGACTAAAGCTCGTATGATGTTGGATGGAGGTTGGCGACGCGAAGGTTTTGCTATGAACTCAACAGCTTTGCGCCGTTTGCGGTGTGCAAGAGAAGTCGGGTTTTGACAAATCCCTACACCTGGTCGCAGATACTACCCTGAATCTTGTGGAGACTTCCGGATCCGTTAACTGACTCAAAGGTTTAGACTGTTGGTAAAAGTCTTACAGTAGGGTAACGGCCACAATCTACTATACCGGTACACAACATACGCACTGTAACCCACCGGGCCCTGAGGGCCTCCTGTTGTTCGTCTTATCTCGGCGGATATGCATCTCATCCCCGGTGAATCTGTCTTCTGGTTGTTGGTGGTTGTTTTCTTTTCGGAATTCTACAGATATTACTTGTATCATCGTGCAACCCTTCGTCAGGTGAGCTCGCATTTGGCAGTTAAGACGAACGCAAAATGAATCGAAGATGAGTGCTATAGTAATCAACGACCAACGACTCGCATCAGCCACTATAGGGGTCTATGGCTGGTACGCCATCCAAGATCTTCCGTTAGTCAGACCTAGTATTCTAGGGGTTAGGTGGCTTCGTGAACCTTATTTACAAGATTCCAATTGATAAGGTACACGACCACCCTGTGGCTCGTTATCGTTTATATGAGATCGATGAGATTCCTCAGAAGAATCCAATGCATGCTTTGGCGTTGCACTTGCCATTGTGCTTGGATGCCGACGAAAATAAGGGTTGGTGTCTTGATTTGCGTAGAGAAGCCATCCCTTCTAGAATACCGGACTGTTCGA
This sequence comes from Lachnellula suecica, assembly GCA_007825345.1. Lineage (NCBI taxonomy): Eukaryota > Fungi > Ascomycota > Leotiomycetes > Helotiales > Lachnaceae > Lachnellula > Lachnellula suecica. Next base: position 4,306 of record QGMK01000929.1, read on the forward strand.
GTGTCTGTCTGATATTTTGAAGGAATGTCCGTGACTTCCCTGAAGGCAGATGTTCGGTCGAGTGGAAGCCAAAAGCTTCATATGTGTGTTATATCGCTCAAGGAACCTCTAATTCCGGGGTCCTGCTAACCTACATCGTCCTATGGCTGACTGCGTTCATGTTTTTGATACGTGTCGATCAGTTTTAACAGGGCGGTAGATGGCTTGTGCTTGAACCTTATATCTCTCTTGGAACACGCAGTGGGCAGCGCGGAGGCGGGCCCTTCCTTGCTTCTTCGAAGTGAGAGCTTATGCTGCGATACGATCTCGATGTAAAGAGGAAATCAATGACTTGCTACACACGCTGACCACTGACTTCTTGAAATATGAACAATGAACATCGTCCACCTAAGAATAACTCAACTGTGCTTCCGTGCACTGGTACCTCGCCTCGCGAAGGGCGAATTTGATCAATCTTGGGACCTCTCTTGTAGTCTTCCGAGAGCAGTAATCCGTAAATGTGTCATATCGTCAGTGTCAACTTTGGGAAACCCATACTGCTGTCACCGAGCCTGTACTCTGCTTGCCTCGAAGTACAGGCTCTCGAGTCACAGGATCATCACCCCTCTGACAGCCCAGCAACTGGATCGAATTCGGTTGTTTTCGGCCATTGCTGCCGAATCGCCAGGATTCTTTGACGCCGGTGAACTCTAAATCATAGTGGACAGCGGAAACGCGAATGATTACGGGCCACTAGGCAACACGTCGGGAATAATAGGGTTGGACTCCTGTGGTATGAGACGCGGGAATAATGCTCTAGCTTACTTGCGAAGCCTTGCCTTGCTTTTACTTTATGGCCGTCCCATGCCTGCGACAGTGCGAGGTGTGTGATACCATATACGAACTATTAGTATGTGATCTGCTGCAATTCCCTGTCCCAAGGAAGCTCCATCGGTGTCCTACAGGAGACTACGGCAGTATGAAGATAATGCCGTAGCGTGGTGCTGCCCGGAAAGGCAAAATGGCTGCACGTTGCTTTGGCATGGAGAATTGCTGTAGATGTATGGGGTAGTTTGGAGGTTTATTTTTGCGGCCAGGAGGACCAGACCAGGACAGGGCCGTACTCACCCGCGCTCCAAGCTCCCACTCCTGTCCCTCAAGACATCGCTCGCACACAGCGTACACGTCTCCGATCGCTGGTGATGGCGATGGCCGGTGACCCGAAGCATAACCGCATCTCAACCAGCGCCCGTCGCCCTTGCCTACCCATACAACACTAGCCCGCGACAGGCAAGGCAGCCCCTCCGCAAGTTTCCCTAACGCTTTGTCTCTGTCGTGACCCACATGCGCTAGTACTGGGCAGACCCCTGCTTTCAAGCTTGATTCAGAATGATTCAGGATCGGGGCGGCGATATAGGACTAGCCAGCCTCAGATCATTGATATACATAATAACAAAAAACTCCTGGACCCCTAGATATTCTGAATAAGTAGCCATCTCCACACCCAACAGTCCAGAGCCAGCCCTAGAGTCATCGCAGCTGAGACCTGCCCCGCAAGTGTTCCAGCTTACGAGAAGCCTCAATCTTTTAGCTCCGCCGCATCGAACCCGCAAAGAGGTCTCAAGTCCCAGGTCCCACATATCCGGACAAACCCCATCAGCCGCATCAACGCGCCCCGACGTGACACTTGGCCGTCGAGGAAAGAGAAAGAGTGTAGTATTCACGAGCGCTGAGCAATGGTTCATGACTCCAAGAGATCACCTCCCACACCAACAGCAGATACGATGTCCAGCACTCGCAGCTCAACGAGCCCCGCCGCAATGGAGGCAATAGAGGAGGAGCCACGGAAAAAAGGTGAGCAAGACGAGCTATGTCTGCCGTCGCTGCCCTGGACTTCCACGGAACGCAACGTGGAGACATTGCAGTGTATATTGCAATGTGTAACCCGCTAACGCTTGCTGCAGGTTCCCGAGGGGGGAAACGATCAGTCACACACCTAAGCAAGGCGCAACTTGCTCGCAAACGCGCCAACGATCGCGAGGCGCAGAGAAATATTCGACAGAGGACAAAGGAGCATATTGAAAACTTGGAGAAAAAGGTCAAGGAATTGGAGGATCACAACCGCTCTAGCAGCATGGATAGAGTCGTCAAGAGGAATAAGGAGCTGGAGGCGGAGGTCGCAAACTTAAGAGCCCAAATCGCCTCCCATGCTCACGCCCAAGCATCGCCCATCTCGCCAGATGGCATCACGGTTGAGATGCCAGACGATCTATCGATTCCACGGAAGGGCTCGTTGGATTGGGCTCCCGACCCTTGTGCGTGGCCGCCTTCGCACATTCCAGCGTTGGACAGCCAGGCGGATATTCCGGTCTCGAACGGGGCCTACACTTCCAACCCCTCGCAGATATATCCCACTGCCGCAACAGCCATGGGCTATGATAATGAGGAGACCGAGGCTTCGCAACAACTTTACACACCGACGGCAATTCCAGTCTGGGTACGTCTTCCATAGGCCTCCCTAACCCCCTATTCACTTTGACAATTGCCTCCCGGCATTGGAAAATCTCTTTACTTCTGCAATGTTACATTTGCTTCTTGGCCATTAATTGCTTGGTTACTTGCTCGCATTACTATAAGAGCTTCTTGGCTAACGCGGCTTCTGAAGGAAGATCCCACTGTGTTTGGGAATTCAGCAGCAGCTTTATCACAGTCAACATCAACCTGGGCACCATTTCACCCAGCATTCAATAAACCATCCCGATTTGCAGACCTTCAACCCTCAGGATTCACGGATATACTAAGCCATCCATCTTTCACAAACTCAACCTGCTGGCAAGCCCAGCCCTCTATATATGCGTGGCAAATTTCCACCAAACTCAAGTCGCCCGTGACATTTGTGGATCAACTCATGTTCAGTGTCATACATTCGCAGCGCCACCTTGCTCTCAACGGAGATCTCTCGGCCAATGAAATGAACGCTTACCCCTCCGTACATCTACTGTTCAACCAGCCAGGACCAGCAAAACCACCATCGACGCTCACCGAAGTTATGGCCCGCTATTCTGCAATACTCTCTAATCGCGGATTTGCTCTTATTCCCGAAAAGCTTGCCTCTTTCATGTGCATGTACCGTTTCGTCCAATGGCAAATCTCCCCGACCTACCAAAGCTATCAAAAACTGCACGATTGGCAAGCACCACGCCCCAGCCAGCTTGTCATTCCTCACCCAGCGTGGATGGACCTTCCTCCGTGGGGCAAATTCCGCGAAAAGGTCATTGAAAATCAAGAACGCTATGATACCAGGGAGTTCCAAAATGACTACGCAACAAATTTAAGTGTGAATTTTCCGCACGATCCAATGAAGGCATTGATCTTTGAGGAAGGGAAGATTGTAGTCAGTCCATTGATGGACAGACATCTGAGCGACATCAGCAACATGAGCATGAAGAAACCTTTCGCAGACAAGTATCCAGAGTTCCGGGATGTTTGTCGATTCGATGAGGTATAAGCTGCATGAGATTTGTGAGAAACGGCGACAATTTATTTTTTCGTTGGTATGAATAGGGCCGGATTATGAACACACAGGGAGCACGACTGGGATGACAGTTTTTTTGGAGTTTTGGAATCACGTTCTTACGATTTATTGGGGACCATTTACTGGGGTTTGGCGCTATGGGACGCTTGAGCGGTTTGCGCTCGCTCCCGTGGAGTCAGGGCTCATTATATACACACATGCAGAATTTCTGCTGGAAATAGGGTTGAAAGTTGTGTCTTCGATTTCATTCTACATACGTTATTAGATCGGTAGTTTATTTGACGCAATACAAATACCTCAACATTCTATAAACTCACAAGATGATACGAGATCACTTGGACATAGCGCTTCGCTTTGACTTATGCACCTCGCAAGCCCAACCTCATGCACCCTCGAATGCCCTGCCTCTTGCTCAAAACATTTCCCCCCAGAATACTTGTTAGCGGTGAAGGATATATTCCCATGCGTGTCGGAGAATCGGATGAGCTTGTCATGCAGGTGGTAGTCAGAGCACGTCCGTGAACGGGGGCGCCCTGCTAGGCTGCTCAAGCGCTGCATTATTCTCCGCTATTAGCTCGACTGCCAAGGCCCCTCAGAAAATGAGCTGCCAGACGACAATATGGGGCTTTCGGCGGAAGTGGAGCTGGTCGCGCTGGCAGTCTGTACATCAGATCAGAAGTATGTCACATGCTTGATAGCTCTACTTCCTCAACCTTATTTAGATGATTTATCTCTGGTATCTGCTATAAAGGGACTAAGAGTATTTGGTATGTTAGATGCCAAGTCTTTTACAACCAACTTCTTGAGCCTGTGAAACTCAATTGGTGCACGTGGCTGGCCGAGTTACACGAAGTGAGATTCGGCAGGAGAGATCTATAGAGCGCCAGGTATAAAGTACAAGGAAACATAAATCTCAAACTGTTTGGCTATTTCATGTAAGCAAGTAGACACGTACAAGGGAGCGTTTCGAGCTACGTTAACATGCGGACTATCACGTGATGTGCTTCCTTTACTTCTAAGTCCTGCCTTCAACGGGTCTTATGCGATGGCGTGCTATCTAATAAGCTCCGTAGAAAAGGAATCCGAAACAAGGATCCTGCTACAAAGATAAGAAATACTGCCAAGTATGAGTTTGCAAGCTGCTAAAGTCATATTGAATAGCCAGAGTAGGTTGAACTGACAATGAATCTTGTTCTTTCGTGAAAAGTCGCAAGGAAGTACCTCGCAAACATAGGATTGCGAACCTATTATCCCATATTTAATAATTCAAAGAGGGTACCCTAGTGTGTATTCTAGATAGACACCTATAAAATAGAATTTGCAAACCTATTATCTGACATTGAATAGCAACGTCAGTATAGATTCTAGACATCAACAACAGTGGAGCCATCTCAAAAGTTCGCCCTGATAAGGTAGTGGTAAAAAAAGGTCTATAAAAGGAAGGACTTCTGCTCTTAGAAAACGAGTTTCCTCATCGACATCCATCTTTGATCTTTCAAGTCATCCATTTACAGACCCTTTGATCTCTGCCTTCCCACATACCTACACTCATCTACTCAGACACTTATTATAACACCCACGCCGTCTTCAACATGCAACTCAACATCATCCGTTTCGTTGCCTCGCTCGTTCTCTTCAGCTTGGCGCTCTCCGCTCCGGCTGGCAACCTCGACACCTCTCCAAACCCTGCCGCGACCCTCGACAAGCGCAACGGCATGTTCGACCTATTCTTCTACCGTGGTAGGAGCGCGCAGTTCTGTCGTAGTGCGTATGGCACAAACTGCAACAACCGGGGTGCAATGTTCAACCAGGCCACTTATCACCAGGAGCCTTATGGAGATTGCAGCTCGTGGTTGGACTTCTGCATCTGCAATTACAACCCTATGTGGAACTGCGGCGCTAAGAACTGCAGAGCTGAGGAGCACAAGGACATCAACGGCACAACCACCTACCCCGCAACCAACATCACTGAGTCTTCTTCTGCATCTCCTTCTCCCACTGTCCCCTCGGCCAACGTCTCATCAATTTCTACGCCTTCCTCCACCTCGACCGGTTCTGCCACCATCAGCCCTTCCATCGCACCCGTCAGCTCCGCTGCTGGCAACATCATCTCGCCCACGGCACACCTGACGATCACCTTTGTCTTCACCCTGCTGTCTGTTCTGGCTCTTGGCTTGGCTATTTAGGAGATCCTTTCATGCTGTTGCTTCTAGGGAATGAGAATGTTTGAACTTGGGAATAGGGCATCGAAGGACATCTTTGGCTAGATTTGTGACTTCAGACTGATCGCAAGCGAGCTTATATCTTCAAGTAGTGGACAAGAATCAAAACCATTCGGAATACATAGTTTGCTACTTGCACATGGGCTTTGAAAGTGACTTGTATTTAAGGGGGTAAAGCGAGAAGTGTAAAGAACTTTTTTTTCGTAGCAGAGAGATATGCCCGGGTTTTGCTTGGAATTGGTCCCGGCTACCAGGACGTTTTGTTTTCACGTTTCACTTGAAGGGCTGGTAGATGTCTCATTGCCTCCGAGACAGATGTAATCGCGAAAGACTCCTAGTACGTAAAGGAAACCCTCTCTCAATGGGGGTAGACACTAAAGAACGCCGGCGCCAGCCCCCAACAGCTTGCACATGACCGGTAAGCATATAATCACAGCAGTGAATGTTTCCTTAAGAACGTTCGCAAGGAAAAGTGGAAAATCGAAATACGACTGTTTTTTTCTCTTTGTCGTAGATCGACCATTACTTCTCCGACGGAAAAGGGACCCGCTTTCCCCGACGTCCACATTTGCAATAATATATTTGAATAAGGCTCAAAAATAACATATTCGGAGCGAAGAAGTGAAGAGTGCAACGTTCAATATTCGCACTTGCGAGTAATTCTCTTCTCCAGGTGAATGCAAGAATATCTGAACAGGCTTAAGCGATCTTATTGTTCTCAACACAAAGCATTGTTCTGAATGGTACTATTGTTCTGAATCCGAAGAACAAAAGGAAATGGCGGAAGTATTTATTAACAATACTTACTTCCATTTTCCTTCCCTCTTCTTCAACTACTTCATCACATTCAGAAAACTCGTAAGTCAACTCCTATACGAAAGCAAACTTACTTCCACAGAAATAATTCAAAACACAACCCAAACGCAATGAAGATCTTCACAGGACTCTCAGCACTTGTCGGAACCTGCCTGGTGCAAACCACACTTGGCCAAGGGAATATGTACCCAAAAGACGGCTCCAACAGCGAACCCGACAACAAGTCAATCGCCGAACGCGATATCGCAAACCTCACCTTCTTCGCGGTCGGCCTCCAACCCAACAAGCCAATTCTTCGATTCGAAAGCACGTTGATCGTGCCACCCGGCTCACCAGACGCATCGCCCGACAGGTTGGTCCAAGCGATTTGGCCCGGGCTCCAGACAGACACGCTTCTGCAAAACGTCCTGACGAACCAAGGAGGCAAAGCCCACGAATGGTTCTTTCTCCCTTTCGCGTGCTGCCATCCTGCTGCAAATCTCGTCGATCCAGTCCGAGTCTACCCAGGAGACAGCATCACCAACACCTACCTCTGGGACATCGGGAACGACAAATGGCTGAACAACTGGGTCCTGACACCCGGCGCGGAAGGACACAAGGCGGGAGAGAAAGCATTCCACGGAGGCTTGACGTTCGACCAAGCCACTGCCTTCGTCGATCAACCTAACAAGACCGCAAAGACGACTGCCCGGCCATACAACGACGCTGTTTTCGCTATCGAGCTTCAGGGCCTTGGGACCTGGGACTTCGGACCCGTGGAGTGGAAGAACATTCTCATTGTTGCTAATACCACGGACTCAGAATGGTGCACTAAGATCCAAACAGCAGACCCGTTGAACTATAGCGTTACGCCGCCGTATGCCAGCACCAGCGGGAATCTCACCACGTGCTACATCGCCAGCATGACCTTCATCTCGCCCAAGTCTCAGAGCCGACAAGCCAAGCTTGCGTAAGAGTAGCTTAAGGAACAGGGGGGATCATCATCGGGGGAATACAAGACGATCTTGAACCCTGAAGTACCTGTACCTGTGACGTGGGCAGGACGAGGGAAAAAAAGCGCGGATGACTTTGGAAATCTCGGCGCTTTGAACGACTTACAGATGCAGCAAATGATCTTGGACAATGATGTTGAACGCAGTAATACCTGTAGAATGATAAATAGAATTTGAATAACACAACACAATTCCCCACTTGCAAGCTTTTGATACCTGTGATTCGATGACGAAACTGGAGTAGTTCTTATTGTGGATGCTACCTCTGTGAATGTCTTGAGGTTGTGAGACATATGAAGTATTCGAGAAAATGTAAAAGGGAGAGGTTAGGATGAATCCCTATTCGGTCACTTGGAGAGGATGAGAATTCCGGGCATGAGATGTCGTCAAGGACCGACCGTGGCTAAGCGAAGTTTCCAGGCCGAGCACAGTTTCTGGCTTCTGATCTCAAACAACCTTGCGACTGTACAACAACAATTCAACGGAATCCACGAACATCTCCGAAATCAAATATGTAAGATCTATGCCATATCCTTACGAATTCTAAACTAATAACATAAAGGGAAGGACCAGAAGGCCGGCCGACGGTAGCGGAGATTCTAGCCCACGCCTCGTATCCAGATACAATCTGGCAATTGACTCCCACTCAAAGCGGACAGCTTCCGGTCGCTGCTGGAAGGGGCGGACCTTTTAAGATTGACTGGGAGGTTCATGGGAAAGGTCCAATAAAGCTAGTTGTATGCCTCTTCCAGATCATTCAACAACGTTGATGACGGCCCTACCACGTGACAATGCTGATGATGTTTCATAGTGGATTATGGGACTTGGATCTCACAAGGTACGCTCCAAAGGCAAGTAAATAAGCGTATACTAATGAGGGAATAGACTTCATGGCAAAGACAAACTTTGAGTTTTGGACACGACGAAGGAGACAAATACTCGTCGCTCATCTTCGACAATCGAGGCAAGTCAGCTGATCTTGCCCCTTCAACTTGCTCCTAACACAACCAGGCATGGGTAAATCCGACAAGCCCTTCCTCCGCTACTCGACCTCAGAAATGGCCCAAGATGTCATCGAGCTCCTGGACCACCTAGGCTGGACGTCCGACCGGCAGCTCCACGTCTCGGGCGTCAGCATGGGCGGCATGATAGCGCAGGAACTCGCTCTCCTCATCCCCAACCGCATCTGCACCCTAAACCTCATCTCCACTGCCGCCGCCATCGAAAACACCACCAGCTACCTGGAAAACCTGCGCACGCGCGTCATGATGTTCGTGCCCAAATCCCTCGACCGCTCCGTCACAGACGCCGCACACATGCTCTTCTCGGACGCCTGGCTCGACGCGCCCGACGACACGATCCTGCCCAACGCAAATACGCCCAACGTGGTGCTGCCGGCCAGCGGCGACTACAAGCGCTTCGCGACCAACTACGAGCGCTTTGCGGCGCAGGAGCTGACGAAGCGGCTGGATCCTGAGGGCTTTCAGAAGAAGGGCTTCATGCTGCAGGCCATTGCAGCGGGCTGGCATCATAAGAGTGCGGCGCAGCTGAAGGAGCTGGGGGATAGGGTGGGGAGGGAGAGGATTAGTGTGATGCATGGCACGAAGGATAATATGATTTCGGTGCCGCATGGACGGAAGCTGATTCAGATGCTTGAGCCGGGGAAGGGTGAGATTAGGGAGGGGACGGGACATGTTTTTAGCTTGAGGAGTGGAAGTGGCATAATGATACCATTAGGGGTATGGTAGAAAAGGGGGAGAGGCTGAATGAGGAAGGGAAGTGAGGGGTGAAGCGGGTGTGTTGGAATAGAGTGCGTTGGTAAGAGTTCTTCGATATATCTGATGCTTGGGTACTTTTCCTTTTCGCTATAGATTTATAGACCCAAAATCCCGTTCCTACAAAAAAGACCCTGAAATCTCTCACGCCCAATGGATATCCCGGCAAAGATCCCTCAAAGCATCACAACCCCTACCCCACTCCCCTCTTCATCAATACTATTCTTGTGATCCACACCCCCCGCAATCGGATTCGCATTGTAGTTGAACAAGTAGTAATGTAGCTGTCCATCACCAGCGCCAAACTTCTGCTCCAACAAGAACAATGAGTTGTCCATCAGCGTCAGCGCATTGAAGACATCAAACTTGAACTTCTTCGCGAGGATCAGCGCGTCGTTGACGAGAGCGTTGAGACGGACTTTGAGGGCGTCGCGGGAGGCGGATGGTGTGAGGGCGGTTTCGGTGGCGTAGTAGAACATGTAGGCGGCGCGGATGTTGTTGTGCTTTTCGTTGTTGATGACGGAGGATTCGAGGCAGTAGAACGAGAAGTAGTCGGTGATTTTCTTGGTTTCTGGATCCTGGTCGGATGTTAGTGACGTTGATGTCTTTTGGGGGTGCAAAACTTACTTCTACGACATAAGACCAGATGACTTGGTCGTCGTAATCTGAGTTGGGTAGCAGCCAATGCTCCACTTCGTCTCTAGTGAACATTGGTGCCATATCGAAGGTGGCTAGGTATCTCTTCAGGAGGCTCAAAACAGCATCGATGTCTTTCTTTTCCATCGGTCGTAATCCTTTCGTGGCTGTATGGTCTGGGAGTTGATATTTCCGGACTTGGTAGGCGGGCTTGCTGTTTTTAGGGAGGGGACTGAAGCCGACTTCGTTGAGTTTCGTCCACTCGATGGCTCTGTGGAAATACCGGCATGTACTGACGGGTTTGGGTAGCACAACACCGCCGGTGTAGATGGCCTGGTAAACACCTTGCAGGTAACATAGTCTGGTAATCTCTTTGATGAGCAATGGAGCTAATCTTCTTGCGCGAAGTTTCTTATGGACGACCATGAAGTTGACTTCGGCGGCCTTGAGATTCTTTTCTCGGACACGAAGAGTAACGGGTATGGCTGATATAAATGCAACAAGCCGTCGAGACTCCGTGGCACGAATACCTCTGTGCCATTCTGGCTTCCACTCTGGAGATCTGAGGGCCCTAAACTTGTAAGAATATGGTCAAAGCCAGGGTGCAGTTTCTTACCATTTAAGGAATGACTTCGAGTAGTTGAACCGGAACATTGCCTCGTCGTCTTCCACGTAATGCCCAAATAGTAAGTCATAAACTTCCTTCAGTTCACTCTCGCTTGTAAGGTCCATAGTCACCCACTCAAACCCATCCATGCTTAGGGGATATGCTTCTTTGCGCACCAAATCCATATTGATCTCCTTAATAGGACCTTCCACCTCAATCTTGCTCTTGTCATCCAGCCTGGGAACCGGTTGTGTTGACCAGAACTTGTACGCCCCCATATCCTTCACATTCTTCCCACTCGACGCAAGCCCCGTCATA
>QGMK01000930.1:0-15174 GCA_007825345.1 Lachnellula suecica
GCCCACGCCCGTGACGTCGTACCCCGTGAGGCAAAGTACGATGGCGTCCGCGCCGCGGCCTCCGGTGGCTTTGCTCGCCCGTCTGGGTTCCCCAAGCACAGCGGCAAGAGCCATGGACACGCTCGCCCAACCGGCTCCATCAAGCCTCGCAGCCCCAAGGGACATGCTCACCCCACGGGCACTTTGAATCCTTTCAGCGGCTTTGCGAAGCCTACTGGTGCGCCCCGAACTCGTTCTGCTAAGCCTTTCCCTACTGGAGCGGCTTTCTAGGTGTGGAATTTTGTTGTGAATAGTTGGTCTGGGGTTGAGGTGTTCGAAACTTTGTGACTTACTTCTTGTATATAAATATCTTACTCTTCTTTTCTTGTACATTACTTCGTTCTGAGGAGGGGAGCTTGCTCCTGTGGGGTTGGATAGAATAGAATTTGTTCCACTAAATTGTTTTGCTGCTACTGTGACATATAGATTGTGTGATCCTGCAAAGCCCGTTTAAGTATTCCCTTGTAGGACTTTGACGATTCTAACTAGGTTGTTTTATGCGAGGGTAAGAATCGAAGTCGGCTATTTGGACCTTTTTTTCTAAGTGTTTCGTCCGAAGTTCATGAATAGTATTGACAAGGGGCTGCTAAGATGAGGTTTAACAAAGGTTGTGGACATTATTTACTTTGAGTTTCGAGCACCTACACCAAGCTTTGGATTGAATGCTCAGCGAAAGCCCAATTTTATTTGTTCAACGTCATTTTCGGGATCGGCAGCCGATAAAACTCCTCCGAACCAGAAGACTGTAGTCCACAAACAAGCATAATTTATCTTTTTACAAAGTCTCAATTCCTAAAGAAAACATAACAACCAACGAGTCTATTGTCACATAAGCCTTTGTCGACATACCTAAAGAGTATGGAAGGCTCTCTAACTAGAGTGGATTCAGGTGTAGAGTATGTCTCCCGACAACCCTATCTCTCCATAAATATAAGTATACTAACTTCAACAGAGGAATTCCAAAACTACAAGAGACAGCACATCCCCGAAAGCTAAAAATCCTCATGCTCCACGGAAAGCTCTCCTCTCCCTATGACTTAGCTTCATACTAACTCAAACCAGGAAACGCCCAATCAGGCCCTTACTTTGAAATCAAAACCCGATTCATCCAAGACCTGCTCCAAAAAGCACTCCCTACGGACAAGTTCCCGGGAGGCGTAGAGATGTTCTACCCCACAGCACCGCACCTCGTCTGGCCCAGCACACCTCTCAGTGACGACGAGTCAGATGATTTTTCTTTTGAGGAGAAAGGGAGCCAGCAACAGACGTGGACGTGGGGCTTTACGGGAGATCATCAGAGGGACAGGATTGAGCGCTGGGAGGACTCGATTTGGTATCTGCTGGATGTGATCAAGGAGTCCGGTCCTTTTGATGGTATTGTGGCGTTTTCGTTGGGTGCGGCTGTTGCTCTTACTCTGCTGTCTCTTACAGAGGGGAAGGCTTCTGAAGAAGTGATGGGGGCGCTGGGGCTGGATCTCACTGTAAACTTTGCTTTGTACTTTAGAATTAGAAAACGCAACTAACAATAAACAGGATCTTCCACCTCGATTCAAATTCGCCATCTGCTGTAGCGGTTTCGTGTTCAAGCACCCCTTCTACGACTCCCTCTACGCACCCAAAATCAAGACGCCGACGCTGCACTTCGTCAGTGCCTGGGATCCGGTTATCCTCGAGAACCTGACGCTGCGCGCGGCAGCGCGGTGCAGTATGAGTCGGCTGGTGTACCATCCCGGCTCGCATTTTGTGCCGAGGGGTAGGTTTGCGCAGAAGGCTATGTTGGAGTTTGTTATGGAACATACTTTGAGTTGAGGGAGTCTTGACTGAAATTGGCGGTGTTTGAGTCTGTCATTTGCTATTGGTTGGATTTATACTATCTAGTGCTGACGCAGTCTGAAATATTTGGTATTTGCATATGCTTCATAGTTGACGCATCTGATGGGGGGTTTCGGGAGTGAATAGGGGTTAAGCGAGCTTTTCCTTGCGTAGGAGTTAGTTCAAACATTGGTTTTTTGGCAGATTATTTACGTCTCTTGAAGGTATTAGAAGAGTTCATCTAGTTATCTCTCGGGGACCTTTTTTGTGACAGCTCTGGTGGCTCAGGCGGCCTTCAATGCCGAAAAATAAATTATAAAGTGATTTATTCAAGACTATCTATCTCCTGCAATGCTTGCCCAGACTCCTCATTAGATATGCTAAAAGTAAAGATTTGTGTTCTAGTCCTCATGAAGTAAGAAACACTTCAGTCAATCTTCAAAATATCGTACAAGCTGAAGCAGCTTACTCACTTCTCCCGCCACACCAGCACGCCCACACTTTTCAACAGTTCACGCAAAAGGAGCAGTATAAAGTCCTGTGTTATCCTTCTGCTCATCCCCGCCCAACTGACTCTTCGCAAGTTTCGAGCGTTCCCGCAAGACATGCCCGTACTTGAACATCACGAACGGGATAAAAGTCAACAGTGTCCCAAAAATAGCCAGCATCAGACCGGCATACTGACTCCCCACATTATGGAAAAACTGGGTTGCAAAAAGAGGAGCAACACCGCCAAGCGTGTTACGCATCAAGCCCTGCCCAGCAATCGCTGATGACGAGTTCTCGCCGTAGCAGTCAGACGTAAAGCTGTAGGTGGACTCGAAAATAAAGAAGATGCCAATGGCAATTGGGGCAAGAGCGATGGTTGGTGCGATCCAGGGCAGGTATCCGTATTGGGTGAAGCTGTAAATGAAGAGGCCGAGAGGAAGGAAGCCAGCACCCCACATGGCACCGTAAAGTCGAGATTCTGGCAGGATGTGCCGGTCATTTGACTTCATGATAGCCTTGTATTTGCGAATCTGCAGGAAGTTCGCGGCGAAGCCAATGGTAACGCCAATGCAGAGTGAGATGTAGGGTAACCCGGCGACGCCTTCAGACCAGCCTCTTTTCTCCTGGAAGGTGATAGGGATGACCGACAGGAACAGGAAGGTAACGAACCAAGCAAATGCAATCCACAACCCGAAGGCAAAGACGGCAGGCTCAGTCAAGAGCATGTGGACGGCCTTGACGGAGGAGTTGTGAAGCATTTCCTTGATGTCCTTGGCTTCGAGGTCCATTGCTGCACGGTACCTGTCGTCACCTGTTGCATTTCTGAGTTGTTCAGCCCGCTTGTGCAGCGTTACACCTCCTCGTGTTTCCCGCAGCCCGAGGGCGATCACGGCCAGGAGAGGAAGATTTGCCAATCCTTGTATGCCTTCGATCCACCGCCAGCCGATGGTTTCATCGATAAACCCGGCGTAGATTGGCGCGCCAACCGTTCCCAAGATGGCGACGTAGGAGAAGCAGGCCATCGGGACCGCGCGGTGGTCTGGTTCGTAGATGTCGCTGAGTGTTCCACCGACTAAGATTGTTCCGACACATCCAAAAAGTCCAGATAATGTCCGCATGACGAGGATCGTAGCAATGTTCCGGCCCAGGGTGAGGCCTATGAATACGATGACGAAGCACGCATAGGCTCCGACGTATACAACTCTCCGGCCGACAAGCTCACAGAAAGGAGCCAGGAAGAGCGGTGCGAGGGCGCATGCAAAGTTGAAACAGAATAGTCCGAGTTGTCCAAGTTCGGTGGATACGCCCAAGTCATCGCACATGCTGTCTATCCCGCTGCTGTACGCGGTTGTTGCAAGACCAATGAACAGGGTCATGAGACAGAGAAGGAGGGTGATGAAGGCTTTTCTTCCAACGCTCCAGTTGAAGGGATTTTCCTTGTCTCCTTCAGCGAACTTGAGTAGGATGCATTCTTGGTCGTCTTTGTGTATAATTTCCGTCAAGGTGAGAGGTAAGTCGATTTCCACCTCTTTCAAGGATCCATCCTTTGGGTCTTCAGAATCACTTCCATGCAAGTTCTTGAGGAATGAGCCTCCAGCTATCCGTCCCTTCCTGCTGCTTTTGTCCATGTTCTCTTCTTGTTTGGTGATCGGTGTGTTTGACGAAGACTGGTCTTTCGCGGCAGCTGGAAGTCCAGCATTTTCGACTTTTTCATGGGCATTTATGCCTTGGTGTTCGTTTGTTGACATAGTGACAGCGTGTTGGTGAATGCTGAGAAGAAACCCTCATCGGGCACTCTTGTCTGATATTGCTCCATGGCGAGGACATTGTGGACCTCCAGCCTCAGAATCCGAGACTTCCTATCGCCATCCGTCGTCATAGTGGGAAGGCACCGACATAGGACCGTCGGGGCTCTGTGAAGAATTTCTCGGTGAAATTGAGATGCCACTTGGTAAATACCCATATAAATTTCTGAAGCTAGAAGTGCACGACGTCAGGCCAGGTAAGGTTAAGGCGCTGGTCCGCTTTTAAGGGTTGGCGAAGTGGGACTTTGCCGGACGCTGCGGTTGGCAAGCCTTGCTTTGAAGATTGAAAAACTAAACAATGACTTTAAGGGAATTTTGGAAGTTATATTCTGTCAGTACCCGCCACATGAAACAAATGTTTGCCGATGGTCAGAAGAAATTTTGAGCATCTATTCGATCTTAGCAAAGTCAAAAATCTGACCTCTTTCAACCACTACTTGGGAGTCGGAAGGACCCATTAAAGATCAGCATTTGGACCCGTTCTCGCTTACGACTATCAATCCCAGTATCATACTATTTATGCAGCCTTTGGCTAGAGTCAATTCCTGAATAGAAAAAGTCTACTAACCTCTTTGTAGGAAAAGTAACTGCTCCAGTCGAGCAAGTGTCAGAGGTAATACACGGACTTATACACACTGTCCTGTGACCACTCAGCGAGTGCGTCTTGCAGATAAAAGGTCTTGAATATAGAAAGCTTCTGATTAACGAGTGATACTATGTTTTCAAACCATACCTTTTCTCCAAATCCTGCGAATGCCAGTCTTGGAAAGGAACCCGAGGATATTCGAGCGAGGGTTTGCAAACACCACTTTTGCAAGTACGAATCGATGTGAAAAAATAGAGGAAAGACGAGCCCATACACGAGAGACTAGGATACAAATAGCAAAGCCAAGAGAAATCCCACAGAATTTATATCCCTAGTTGCAACAAGTGCCAAAATCATAAACTCATGAAATCGTCAATCAGCTCTACCACCTCTGCCCCCTCCGCGCCAAAGCATCAACTTCCATCGCACCCCAAACCCTCAAAGCAAATATCCCCTTCTCAATCTCGCCTTCCCCGTAGACCCTCCCGTCCACAAATAACACACCCACGCAAGCAGCCTCACCTCCCCCAATGAGACCCTTCTTGACAGACGCAATATTTCGCGCGAGGCTTCGAAATAAGAATTTGCACAAAGAAAACAGCCGTTTGGAAGGGGCGAGGGCGCTGGGAATATTAGTATTGAATAACATGAGAGAGTACCAGGTTAAGCGGATGCAGGTGCGACCTAGGAGCGGGCCAGGGCGTGAAATTCGGAATGGAGAGATGTGAAGAGAGGGAACGTTTGCCACATTTCCAACTTAGCCGCGACCGGTTCGCTCTGATACAAAAGACAATTTGATTTTAATCCTCGAAAGATTCAAAGACTTCTCAACTGGAACGGCAACCTTCAAATACACCGCGCAGCCCAAAGCGACAAACTCAAAAATAGTAAAATGGCTTGGCGGCAAGAAAGGCTTTCATTTTTGAATCAGTACAAGCATCTGACCGTTATCTAAGCCCTCAAACAACGTATATATTATGAAATCCTAACACGACTTCTCAACCGCACGAAGTAGGCAGTAATCAGGTGACCCGCATCCAGGGTCATGCTATTTCAGCTCTTGCTATGCAAGGGGCAGGAGCCATATAATTGGCTAGCACCTGCCACAATCGCAGTCTCGTTTTCTGCACTCCAGTATACTTTCATAGCGGAGCAGCTTTGCGCAAGAACGAGCATGCGAGTGGCTCCAGCTTCAGCTTCAGTTCTAAGCGCCCGCGCTGAAGGATGCGCCTTTGCTACTTTGCACCTTGAGGGAAAGCCGTGTTGCCACCGTGCGAAGTGCTAGAGTAGCACCACGCAGTGGAGTGCCGAGTCCAATGATCAACAATAAAAGGCCGGGCCGGGTGGGACTGCATTTATGTGCGGCTTCGGACGCAGGTGCTTTGTCCAACCCAAGACCAACCCCTCATAGTGACAACGCTGAAGTGCATTGCCACAGTCCCTTGTCAAGTGTGGGCTCAACTAGAGCTGGAAATCTTGGGTTACATACATATCATTCGCACCGTGTCACAAGAAGCAAAGCATAGGCAAGGCTGAGATAAAATCCCTTTTTCATTCGTGACAAAGTAAAAAGAAAGCCAAAGGAGCGCAAAATCTCGAGCTATCGTAATAAATACAGGTTGATCTGAAGGAACCACAACCACACACCAAAGGGAGAAAGGGGAAACATGGGAAGGCAATTTCTGCGATTTTCGCGACCGTTCTTTTCGAATTCCTCCTCAACCGGCATGTAAGCAAACTCCTCAGACCCACCCGTTCCGCGCATAAACCGGCAAGCAAGCTTCACAGAAGCTGGAATGACAGGCCCACCCATTGCTCCTCCGCCCTTCGTCGTCACCGCGCAGTATTAATGATCTGTGATTAAAGAGACAAGAAGTGAAAGTAAAAACGGTTATGTGTCATGTCGCTACCGGAGTAGGGGAGGAGGGTATATCCGGGGAGTCGGTGTCGGTAGGTTTGTCTTAACGGAGAGAGAATCCCTTCCTCTTTCCCTTCTCTTCCAAAGGTCTTCCACTCTCGACTCTCGACTTTTTCTCTTCCAACTCCAACTTTTGGCGTTCGAGTTGCTCCTTCATCTCGCGATGACGAGCATACAGCTCCTCCTCGCTCTGCTTCAGCTTGCTCTCCTTTTCGGCAACCTTCTGCTGGAATACCATCTTCATCTCGGCCTCCATCTTGGCGAGCTTTTGTTCGTGGAGTGTACGCTCCTCTTCTTGCTTGACGGCCGGGTTGACCTCCTTGAAGACACTTGGGTCCTGCGCAACACCCATTGCGGTGAGCTTCTCAGATCTGTAGTTCTCATACAGAGCATTGTTGGTGTGCTCCTTGAGCTCTTCCATGTGTGTTCGGATCAGCATCTGGCGCAGCTTAACGAAATCGCAGTGTTCCTCGTTGTCTACCTCAATGATACCCCATGGGTAACGACGTCCGCGGACTTTACGCCCATCGGCGCTGGTGATCTCGGAGTTGGCACCGACGACAGCGAAAGGGACCTTCGACATGATCTCGTTGTTCTCCGCGATGGTTTCTTCGTCATCGAGTTCGTAACGGGGACCTTCGAATATTTGGATGTCGTGGTGCTTGATGTCTGCGAGAATCTGAATAAATTAGCACGCGTATCACACAATGTTAAAAGGGCGCTTACTCTTTGCTTGAAAGCCATAATCTCCTCGTCGGTCATAGTATCAGCCTTGGCAATGACTGGGATCAAGTTGACCTTGGTATGAAGTCTGCGCATAACTTCAATATCCAAAGGCTTCAGAGCGTGGCCGGTTGGCTGGATGAAGTAAACACATGCGTGAACTCGATTATCCACAATGTTCATGCGGTTGACCTTGTTCTCGGCATCCAAGTAGGCATCAAAGCGTTGCTCAATGTTGTCCACGATTGGTCGCCAAGATTCGTCGTTGTTAACGAAGTCGCCAAAGCCAGGGGTATCAACAACCGTCAACCGTAAACGAACACCGTTTTCCTCAATATCGGCGCTTATCGATTGGATTGAGACAGTTTTTGGGATGATATCCAAGCTGGGTCCCTTGCGCTCACGGGGTGGGTATAGCGAAGTGTTGAAAAGGGTGTTAACCAAAGTCGACTTTCCGAGACCAGATTCGCCTGGAAAATGTGAGAAATGCATGACAATTCGTTCAGAGCTTGTACATACCAACAACCATAACATTGAAATTGAATCCTTTCCGGACACTCTTGCGGTGCCACTGGTTTGGCAGATTCGCGAAACCAACGTAGCCAGTTAATTTTCTTCGCACGATGTTCCTCATGTCGCTTGCTTGTTGGGCAGCGATTTTAGGATCACTCGAGCTCACGGTTTGCGGTGTAGCCTCTTGTTGAGGAGACACTGGCTTGCCGTTTGCTTGTGGTGCTGGAGAGGCTCTGGTGGGTGCCACTGGGGCAACGCCATTGGTAGCTGTATAGAAACATAATATGTCAGCCCAATCGCTCCTGTGTTTACGCGCCGTCTGGCTCAGTTTCTCGTTGACCCAATCTTCCATGGATTCATCTTGTGGAATGGCGATTGGTCGCAGGGTTGGGGCATCTTCGACATCGAGCATGCTGCGATACTGAACAGTCGTAATTGAGCGTTGTTGACGATGAAGGCTTCCAGGATATGGCCGATCGCCGCCGTCAGCAGCCACAAGTTCCCTGAGCGGAAACGTCGTGGCCCTGGACGTATGCTCCGATCGAGACGATCGAGGTTGGGGGATGAGTCCAGACATTGCCGAGGCCAATTTGTGTAGATATCTAGAGAAGAATGTTTGGCCTGCGCTCAAACTATTTGCGAAGGTCGCAAACAGGCCCGAGAGGGTGCTGGAGACCATGCAAGCGCCTCAGACGCCAAGTTGAACGTATTGTTGCAGTACCGTGGCCAGCCAGGTGTAGTGTTTGTGCGAGTTGGTGCTCGCTGCAGGTCCTTCGGCATCCGATACAGGAGAGGTTCAGGAGTGGTACACGGATCCTCACTGCCTTGAAAAGAAAAGTATTGCTTACCCATTGTCTCGAATTTCGATGGAGAAAGGTCGATGGAGGTTGTCGCGGAGGAAGGTGCAGTGCCAAAAGGTCTAAATCAACGAAAGTTCAAATTAGCTTCTGCTTAGAAATGTCCAACAATGTCTCCAGCAAGGTGAATCGACAGCATGCAGTCTCCAAAGAAAAGAGTCTGCTGCGACTGCGTTGCTTCGTATTGATGGGGACGGATGGGGTGATGCGCAATGCATGATGAATACGATCGGCACGTACCAGAAATCTCTCAACCTGTTTGTCGTGCTCGTCGGCGCGCAGGCGCAATTAAAAAGAAGGGCAGAAAGGCTGCTCGAAGGGCTCAACCTGGCGGCGCGTTTTTGTCAGTTATGAAGTTGATGTTGGAGGAAGCCACGAAGTTTTGGAGGGTCGACGTGGATCGGCCACGGCAAAAGGGGTTTCTCAATTATTGACAGGGATGGGCAAGCTGTCATTTAAAAGTTCCCCCAGCCAAGGCTCGTGCAGTGCAGCAACTAGAGATGGACAACGTACCGTGTCTTGGAGAGGAGTAACAATTGAGTCTGCGAGAGCAGCAGGTCGAAGATGCGTGCGACAAACAGGGAGTTTTTCAAAAGTAAGTGTTCCGCAGTGGTACAACTTGGCCACAAACTGGAGAAATTAAAAAATGCCGTCTAACAGCACTGGGGATTGGGTCCGAAAGGGGTAGCGTGAGAAAGCTAATCCTAATATAGCCTAGTAGTCACGTGTCAAATTCCCCGGCTGCAGGTCAAATCCTCTCGACCGACCGTTGATTGGTCTGCACACATCAAAAGGGGCATCCTATTTGGGGAAGATCAGACGGCCGATTCTACACACACCACGACCAGCTTCATCAGGGGGTGTATCACGGGAGAGGAAAATAAAACGTGAAGTCTTCAACAGCATCGTCTCTTCGAGAAGCCCAACAGCCGTGGTTTGCATTTCCCTTCCCTCCCTTCTTCCCTGCAAGTTGCAACGCGAGTAACAGGAACACTGACGCGACATCCTGCAGGTCTCGTGACACCGCATATCGCCAGGTCACTAATCTGCCCTCAGGTTACTACCTTTTGTAGACTGCAGGCAAGTTAATGCGCCATCTTTGATTCTGCGTTGGGTGGCTGGGCTGACCTTTGACAGTCGGTGGCTTGTGGGGGCAGACGTGGATATCTTCCGAGAGGAACGAACGGCATCTCAACCTTTAAGCAAACGTAAGTTACACGGCGGCTCTTCTGCAAATTTGAATCTTTGACAAGGCTGATGATGTCCCACAGTATCACGAAAACTATGCCATCGGCATCCACCACTCAGGAGTCTGAGTCCGCGGTAGATTCCGTTGTGGATATCGATCCATCCCCCGACCCTCCTCCTAAAGAGGTGTGTATATTCTCGAAATTGTCCGTTTCTATCATTCCACCAAGCGAGACTAACTCGGATGATGCAGTGGAAGCCATTTCTCACATCTTTCGCTCTGTTCTCAAAGTTTCCCATCGAAATCCGCCAGATGATCTGGTATCTCACCCTTCAACCACGCGTCGTCGAACTTGCTTTTCAGGCTGAACATGGCTTCTACTCCCGTGTCAGGGTACCTCCCGCACTCGGAGTATGTAGCGATTCACGGAGGGCGGTCAGCCACCTGTATGCTCTCAGATTCGGCAGTGCGCTAGACGAACCGGCTATTTCCTTCAATTTCTCCCTCGATACCTTGTACTTCGACGAGTCATTCGGCGCATATCTCCTTCGTTTCCTTACCCTTCTCAAGGATGAGGAACTTAAGCAGATTAGATACCTGGCCATTGATAGTGACATCAAAGAACTCAGTTACACCAATCATAGATATTACGACCATGACCACTTTAACGCGTTGAGAAAGGTTGCCAATATTATGCCTGAGTTGAAGGAGCTCTTGATTGTCAACGTACTCAATGAGATCTACCATGACCACGGAGTCCCTGTGGGGAGTGGAACAATGCAGCTCTACGAAGAGTTTCCCCGGGAAATTTACCGCTGGGTGCGCGACGAAGGATTTCATGAGGACGATGATGACCTGTCTGCATGTCCGCTATATTTCAGTGCAGAAGATTTAGTCGATGGTCTCAATGCTGAAAAGATAGGCTCCGTCTGGGGATGGCGGTCCACCGAGCTTGAGGGCATTGGGCCCCCAGGGTGGGGGTGATAATCGGAGGCTTTTCAGAGGTGTGAGTCTCTTTTGTTCTTAAGAAAAGTGTCAGAAAAGAGCATCATGTGAGATGATTTCAGGTCGCCCGGGCATAACATCTGGGACAGATGATGGCGTTACATTTTGCTTTGCGAGATACCCAGCGGCAAGAGAGTTGACGGCAGCGTAATAAAATTAAGTAACTCAAATACCAAAAAGCGTACTCATATTCAACTCAAGGGTTTTTGATCCCAAATCATATTTATAATCAAAATCATTTGATTATAATTAATTTAAAATTAATTTGACAGTCACGGGGGCAGAGCCGCCGGATTAATACTTTGCCGCGCCGGGATTCGCCTAATCAGGCAAGGCTCAGCGCTTTCCCGTGATCCTGCGCGCTCTCCCGTGACTTCCCTTTTTAAAATAGCTTTTACCCTAGTTTAGCCTCTGATATTTAGCTAATTATAGCTCCGGAATCCTCTCTTTCGGGACTCTTTGCAAAAAGGAAAAAAAAATTTGGAAATTTTTTTGGAAATTTTTAGAAATTTAATATATAAATGCTTATATAATATCAAATTAATTATAAATTAAATATTTAATTATAATTATAAAATCAAGACTCTAAAATGCAAAATCAAAATCAAAATCAAAATCAAAATCAATAATTATAATTAATTATTAATTAAGTTTGATTTTGTTTTTGGTTACGCTAGTTGACGGATAGTATAATAATAAAATAATAAAGGAATCCGAGCTGTATACTTAGATTCTAGGTGATTACCATGGACTGCAAATAGGGCATGTTCCACATATTGCGAAAAGTCCACCTCTAATGTTACATTCAAAATGTCTTCAAAATCTAGAATTTCAAGCCTTTGGGAAAAAAGGACAATGCCCTTTTCTCTTCAACGTTAACAAATACGATAAGTCGCCTCCACCTCCAAGCATCTCGGATTGGCGGATCCCGTTTGAACGCGTTGCACTGACCCCATCGCGTCTCCCAAGCCTTCACACGACTCCAAAGCTTTTGCTTCTTCGCACAGCCGCCTCCAAACCTAGATAAGCAAAGCTTAAACTCGTACTTCACACTAACCAGCACGTCAAAATAAAGCCCCGTGGAAACGCCCTCCCGGCCCCGCCCGTCACCCGCTTTCCCCTCCGCATTCAAATATGTCACACACCTCTCGAAACCACACAACATAATTCCGAATAAAGTCTAGATATCCATCATCTTGAGATCTAATACCTGGGGTCTGCCGCATCTTCAAAATGCACAAACGCCCAGCCGTGAGTCTCGCCACGCCACCTCCCAGCTTGCAGCCCTAGATATCTCCCCCCTGATCGAGCCCGAGAGCCTCTGCGTAGCCGCCATCTCCTGGGTCAGATGAGGATGGCTGTTGCGCACGGGATTCTTGACGAAACTGCAGTTTTGTGGGATATTGAGCAGAAGAAGCCAGTGGAAAAGGTGCAGTTTGATATGTTGTGGGTGAGGGGATGAGGGGGTTGATGGGAGGAGTCTGAGGGTTAGAATGTACTGAACCTTAGGGTTACATATTGGCTTTTCAGATTTCGAATGGGAGGGCAATGATGGGGGCTTGGGTTGTGTCGTGAGAATGGGGGATGTAGATATCAAATGCTGGTTTTGAATAAGTGATCTGGTGAGACTGCATACTTTTTGCTTCTTATGATGTTTTAAGCTCAGCGTATTTAGGACTCTAGGAGCACATTCGGTATTTGATGATGCCCTGTTATGATGCCTTGAGAGTTATTTTGATTTTACTATGGTAGGTGCCTTGCTTGTGATATGATTATGAATTTGTAAGGTGAGCGAAGCTCTGGTCATCGTCGGCGTAAGTTCTGCAGCTCTGCAGCTCTGCTCTTCAGCAGTTCGTTTTCTATTTGGGTTCAACGGAGCGGATCGCGTCTATCAGCGCACAAGACTTTGAAAGTTCTTCCTTAGGAGAGTTTTTCGAAAGCACCTGAAAGTACTATCAACACACTGTTATCTTGAAACACTTTCCCTAAACTTGGAAAGCAGTGGATCAAATCTATCTGCAGATAGCTTGCTCCTTCCAAAACTCCTTATATTTCAGCCGTGAAGATTCTGGAAGCTGAAGGTCCTTTTCTCGGGTGTTTGGGAAGCGACGATGGGTGGTCGTCCATTCACTCCTGTCCTTCTCTTGCCTAAGCGAGGTCCCCTCTCCTTCCTCAAGGCGCAGATGTTTTCACCTTTGTACACCTCCTTCAACCTCCAACTCCTGCGACGAACACCTTTTCCAAGTCTTTTCGCACACCCAGCCACCTTCCGCTGCTCGTGAGATATCCAGCACGACTTCCGAGCCGTCAACCTCCATCTCCGTCTCCAAGTCTACAAGCTGCCGACCTCACAGCCAGACACAATGGCTGACATCATGTGCGAATGCTGCGGCAAGCCTCTCAAACCCAAAGATCCTTTCAAGCAGACAACCCTGGACGGTTGGGTTGTCGTCAAGAAGTCGGAACCCAAGAAGTTCACACTGTTTCCAACGCTGCCATTGGAGCTCCGCAACATGATCTGGCGTGCGACACTCGAGTCTCGCGTGGTAGAGATCAAGTGGGAGCCCAGATTTGACCAATCTTGTGACCACGGTGGGTATTATTCAACAGCCTCATTGCCGATAGCACTCAGTGTTTCGAGAGAGTCTCGGGAGGCCGTTCTCAGCTCGTACCCACTCGTCTTTGGAACAGCATGCTCTCCGGCAATCACGCGATTCAATTTCAACCTTGATGTGCTCTACCTCCCCGAGAATCTGGAAGGCCTCATTCCTGAGCTCTTCTCCAGATTGACCAACGTAGAGCTCCAACAACTTCGCTATCTTGGCATTGATATGGCGATGTTTGAGAATTGGAGATGGGATGGCTATACCCGTGACCACGGAGACTGGGAATACAAAAAGATTTTTTTGCTGACTCTTAAGCACGCAATCAAGCATATGACCAATCTGAAGGAGATTCTCAAAGTGTTTCTTTTGCATAACGTGGTTGATCATATTGATTGGCTCGTTGCAGGAGATCTGAAGCTATATGAGAAAGTCCCCATCCGGGGCCAGTTGCATGACCCAGAGCTGGGCACTGAGGTAGACTTGCCATTCGGAGATCACTCTTTCTCCTGGACTGCTGCAGAGGTTCGACAGGTATTTGGAGTCCATGATGGCTTGAGTCCTCGGTTAGGCGCTCCGCACCGAGAACCCGAGGAGAGTTTCGTTGATGACCTTTTCGGCTGGTTGATGGATGATGTTGATAAGGTTAGTACTCGTAGGCCAATGTCTTTCATTCTGCTAACCTTTTTTCAGGATTAGATTTGATTAGCCAATGGTCTACGACCGCACAGAGTCTAGTTTGACATGAGACCTTTTTAGAGGGATTTTTCAAACAAAAGTTTGGCGAGCGATACGCCCAAGCCAAATCCACCAGTCCGAGATTCAGTTTCCATTGCTGTGTACCGTTCGTCATACGAAGCGCTGAAGCATCCATTGATCACCACCGAATCTTTCGACTTAGACTACTCCACCATTATGATTGCGACTGGTACGTGTTGTATATCTCTTTCAAATCCCGTCTTTGAACTGACATTTCTAATTCAGTCACCGCATATTGCTTAGCTGTTTGTTGTTTTACATTTCCTACAAAATCACCACTCAAATTACTCAGTATCGCAATATGTAGGAATTTTGCTGCATAATTTCATGGAAGGCTCAGCCTGATTCAATTTGCTAGCTGGAGATAGAGGATAGAGACTTGGCCTGGCGGGTTTCCGGGTCAGACGAGGGGAGCACATGGAAAGTAGAAGTACGGAACACGGTGGTTTGCAAAAGGATTGCTGGCTCTGAGAAAGACATATTAGCACACACACTTGCACGAGTACGAGTACACAATGAGACTTGAAGGTCATAATTCGTTTTTATAATGTGATACCGAATTAAGCCGAATATAAGCCCATTCAAATGCTGCACCTCGAATGGGATATTATTCTGTACCGAGGGTATTTATAAGCACTTGCTTCCTTGGAAACCTTTGGTTAAAAAGAGGGCAGTCGAACTCTATTTTGCGAACATCGGATACTACCCCGCCGCTTTTTAATGCTTCATGTCAAGTGAAACATTCATCTGGGTTTATATTCGAATTAACGGGGCATTACTTTTCCAACTCCCAAGCACCGACGCTGATAAGTCCCAAACCGAAACCAATATTCCTTTCTATATTACCCCATCATTAAGAGAAAGCCATCACAATGG
>QGMK01000931.1:0-15160 GCA_007825345.1 Lachnellula suecica
GAAGTTGTAAGAGGGTTGTATATTTAGCGCGGGGTTTGAATAGAGAGTGCATAGAAATAAATGTATTTTTTTTATTCAAGCCTAGGCAAGTGCATATCTTATTGCTCTCAGGCTCAATGTTCTGTTTGGTCTGATATTTTCGTTTTCCAGGGCGAAGTCAATGCTGCTTTCAAGTGCTGTGAATATAGCTGCTGGAGATCTGTCAATGTTCCACTTCGTCTGAGATTATCACATAGTAGTGAACGCTGTGGTGTCGTGTGTATTTGGAGGCCCTTCGCATTTGCTTGGCTATGGTCAGGCTGCCCTGGTGTCGAGAACGGAATGTGGTGAAGCTAAAGGAGAGGAAGTTAATGTTTCGCCTTGTGTGAGACATTTACAGGGTAGTGAATATAGCTGGAGCTACTATTTAAAGGTAGTGTGTTGCCATTGACTTGGCTGTTGTCGGACTTGCTATACTGATGTTTTCCTTGCTTAGCTCGGCAGTGTTTGTTGAACCCCCCTTCTTCTTACACAGAAACATAACGCTTTTCCGGCGGATTGTATTTTGAGTTCTATGTTTTGGCACATAACGTCGGTGCTTTGCTGTTAGATAGTTGTTTTTGTTCAACGCAATATTCAACAGGAGCTTAACTCCAATTCACTTGACATCTCTATTACTCACTCGAGTGAAAATTCTTCCCACAGACGCGTCTCAATATTATGTTCTGGTGATCACTCCCTCCTTTTTCGTTCCCTATTTCCTCTCCCAACAACGCACCTTGAAAGATGCGTAATTTCATCTTGGGCATTGCCCAGAGTCTCTCTGAGACCAACGAAACCAAGATCTATAATCCGAAATGCACATGTTCAATATGCCAACAACACTTTCGGCCAACCCAAAAGCAAGTTCGGGAGCACAACACACACTCATATGTCCGAGCACTCAGCTACGAAGAAGCCCTGACAGAATGCAACACATTAACCAGGGAGATCAAAGATGGTAGAAAGATCCTCGAAGAACAATGCCAAATTTTCGGTCGTGCTATTCAGGACTTGTGGGCTCGGAAGACAGAGACGGAACGCCGGAGCATTCTACTTCAGATTGACCCAAACATGTATGAGCATCAATTCGGAGAACCTCGCTTTGCCGCCTTGGCTAGTTCGCAGTCAACCAACTTTGGACTGGAAATGAGAAAGTTCCCTAACTGGTGCTATCTCCCATATGTCAACTTGGAAGACATGAGCAAAGATCCTGCCAAGCTTCTGGGTCTGCTGTACAACCGCGTCCAGTTCTTGCCGGAACGATGGGCACCCTATGATTCTTCCAAGCTCAAGATGCACTGGGATGCCGGTTCTCTGGAAATCTTCTTCAACCCGAACGGCATATCAATGCAAGGTTCTACCTATGGAAACTTGACACCATGGGATGCCGACGAGGTCCACAGTGGGGAAATTCTTGGGTTTCCGAAAGGTCACCTCGTTCTCAAAGCCCAAGCTAAGATCATCGATTTCCTTCTGAGGATTGTCAAGAACTTGGTACAGACGATCTCGGAAACAGCTTCGGGAAAAGGAAAATGGGCAGCATTGCCAACTTTCAATTCCGATAGTAGCTGCGAGTTCGCTTCCGGTTACATTAACCAACCTTTCTCTGCTCCGCCGGCCTTTGACATCAATCGGCTCACTTCCCTCGTAAGAACCCGGTACAATGCCGTCGAAGACCATCTCTGGCTTCTACAAACCGATCCTTGGTACATGCGACATTTTTTCAAGCTACACAGCGAGGCTCGAGTTGGTCAGGAAGTTGACAAAGCAACCAGATATGGCCGAATTGCTCAAGAGTTTGCATATGAAGCACAGACTTCTTGGTATTGGAACTGGATCTTCGATGAAGTCCACAACCTGGAGGCTATCTACGACACAGAGCATGTCAAACCCGGAGAAGCTCTCCCATCCAACATCAACCGTGCTCTGGGATCATTGGAGACACTTCTGACATATCTCATGAAGCAATTGGGCGGTCATTTACTCGTGGAGATCCAAGGTCGTCCCGGCTTCTTGAAAAACCGCACTATCGAAGTTTTGAAGCCAGGAATTCGAGCTTACAAGACCAAAGTCAAAGCCCATGAGCGTTTCTTCAAAGATCCCTTGGACTGGTGTCTCACTGAACTCGTTGTGGCCCCTGATACCGAGCGAAGTTACGATCCCGCAATGCTTTTCGGATTCTTGGATCAGCATCTGGCTACCAGCAACGAGGAAGAACGAGCACGACTTGACGAAGTTCTGTTCGCCAAAATTTCCAACTATGCAACTCTCCATGAGATGTTAGTTCTGGTTCGCTTACACCGCCCAAGCACCACCGAACTGGACTTTGAAGGATTCAAGAAGACGGAGGATCGCTGTGCTTGGAGACTGATCAAAAAAGACTTCCTCCAGAAGGCCGCGAGGCCGACGAATACCGGTGAGCATAACGCTGAGTTGGCAAGTCTCATGGAGTCATACGATGCAGTCAAAGCACCAATTTTGGACTGGAAGAAAGACAAGCATTGGTTGAACAGCTTCGATGCTGTTCACAAGTCACTGGGGGAGTTTTGGGGTGGTTTGAAAGAATTGCATAGGGGTGTATTCAAAGTTTCGCGTTTGGATGGAAAGGATTCCGATCAGCTTCTACAGAATCTATCTCACAATGACACTCAAAAACATCTCGAAAATGTCAACTTTCAGCGAGATGAGATTAAGGCAGAGATCGAGGCTAGCCGGGCCAAGAAATGGGCGAAGAATACCATCAGCAGAAAGGGCGGAAAGAAGGTCAAGACGAAGACGACTGGTGAGGCTTGGGAGGAGGACGCGGAAACTTCTGAATCCCCGCCTGCAGCTGTTGCGAAACCCCCCGGTGTTCCGGTGAAGAAGCGAGCCCTCGAAGTCTTCCACAACATGTTTCCGATTCGTAGCCAGCGCACCTCATCCGTTGAGTGGGATACTTTTATTCGAGCGATGAGCCAAGCCGGTTTCGTTGCTCGCCGTGGTGGTGGCTCCGAAGTTTCTTTTGAACCATCCGAAGAATCAAGATGGGCTGGAATGGGCGCGATCCCTTTCCACCGACCCCATCCTGGCTCCACGATTGAACCGATCATCCTCCGAGTTATGGCAAAGAGAATGGCAAAGTGGTATGACTGGGACCGGGATTCTTTCGAGTTGGATGTCAAGGAGGAGAAGTGAACCTAGGCGCTAGATGTACGTATACCACCAAGATGCAGTCTTTGATTCGAATGAAGCCCTGTGATTTTACCTCTTTTCAATGTCTCAGGGCATCTGAGACATTAATACATCATTCCCAATCACCCAGACCTCGTCGCTTTCGGTCTGAAAATGCTGACTTCGGGACGCTGTAGGTTTGTCAATTACTTCGTAGACAAAGGAATGATACCGCATTAGTACAATTAGGAGATTTTTGTACCAAAGATTTGGTGAAAGTGGAAACTCGGCAGAAGAAGACCGTTGCATTCAGGAGCTGTGTGAGCATAGTGCTGAGTCCTTAAGAGATCAATAAAATATACGAAATGAACCCCATCTCTGCAGCCCTTTTCTCTCCGCAAATATTGTTACTTCCTGCTTTCTTGTCGTCATGTTTAGTGGAAGACAAACATATCAAGTAGCAGCTGTTCACCACTCCGATGTATCTAGGCTGCAAACTGATCAACCAGTATTCCTTCTTGCATTTATTCCTCTTGGGTCAAGAATTCCCCACAAATCTCGGAAACTTTCACTGCAACCTCTTGTCGCTCGAAGTAGCATCTGTATCCGGCATCTGGCAACGTGATCCATCGAACCCGGGCGATATATTCAAGAAACGGCACTATCGTGATATCGTGCGAGGTGTCGAACTCGCCATTGTCCACGAGTGTTGGTGCCGTAATTTTATGCCGGCGGGGAATGCAGAATCAGTCTCGAAAGAAACCCAAGCGGTTCAATAACTCTGAAATTCCGAATGAAAGTCAGCGCAAATGCAAGCAAAGTATTGGCCTGGCATTATATAAGTTAAGATCGAAGGTTGAGGCAAGCGAAGTCTGAACCTTAGCCGTAGAAGAAATTGACATTGTACCCCGGATAATCTTGTCCTCGCTCATGAGCTTGATCGCCGACAGAAGCTTATGGGCGGGAGATTCTCTTCGCAATATAAGTATACAGGGAACAACACGTCCATCGCACTTATAAAGCGGGCATTTTTAAAATCAACCTTTGCTCTCCTCTTCCTTAATCGTCATCTGAATGACAATGTTTCTTTCCTGGTATAATAATTTCCCTGTATGATAAAAAATAGCTAGTTATATTGAAAAGTTCCACTTTCTCCGCCCAAGGGTTACTCCCTGCTCTGCTGCGCTACATACGTAGTATTCCCAACTCAGTGAGCCGATTGGATCCAGAGGTTTGAGATACCCTCGTTTTGCCACGAGCTTCATGAGGGATTTAAGTTAGTCTGTGCTATCCGAAAAGGAGCGGGGAGGTACTGACGTAAATTTGTTTTAAATTTCGTGTCGTTTTTGAGCGGAATAAAAGCTCAAAAAGAGGATCAAAAATGGCACGAGTACAGTCAGAGATAACAAGGCACTCCAAAGAGTTTGGAAGTCCAAGTGCGAAGGTAGAACATTGCTCGGTTGAATAGACAAGGCCTTTCTGACCTCCATTGGCTTTTACCATTCCCAGAAGCATGGACGCTTTTGCACTTAGCAACTTCAATTGCTTGAACTCAAGCATGGATCCCAAACGGCCTGCGTCCATAGCCGAATCATTTTCGGGGCAAAAGCCCCATTTGTATAGAGGGTCTTCGAGAACAAGCTCTTTAAAAGTCGCCCTCGAACTGTGAAGTCCTTCTTTTATTCTCGCAGGTATTAAAATGGAATCATTGGAGTAATAGGGATTCCAGGGCTTCAAAAGATTGATCCGTTGGATTCGAAAACTCTCAAGGGAGTCGAATCGCGAGAGCAGGGCTTTTATAAAATTGCTTTCAAGCATGGACTTTTTAACAGTCAACCTTTTATAAGCCAAGTTGCTTGTACCTTCCCCATCAAAACCACCAAAGAACTCAGCAATTGAGCTGTTAAAGTATTGGAATCCTTCAATTGTCAAGTCCGATACGTGCCTCACCGCAAGAATCCTTGTAACGTAAAAGGGATTCATCTCTCCCCACCCTTCAGCTAGTGGCAATAGCCTGATGTGGCGGAGTTTTGGGAGAAATGTCGATACCGCCTCTAGCTCAGCGAGAGATAAGTTGCGTGGAATGAAAGGTACCGTAGCTCCAGAGCCACATCGCAGAGTCAACGACTCCAAAATTTCAGAGCTGAGGAGGAAAGTAAACCCAATCCAGGCGTTGAAATTATTGAATCCCACCATCACCTGGTGCAATGAGGTGAAAGCTTCTCTATCGTACCCCGCGTCTAGGAACTTCTTCTCTACCCACAAATGGTCATCCTCGGGCATGAAAGTAATATCAATTTCCCCGGCAACATTGTGTCCGTATAGACTCAGTTCAAGGTTCTTAAGGTGATGGATTAAATACGGCTTGGCAAAAAGAGTTCGGAAGAAAAGGGACACTTGATCTTCCCATACTGGCTCAAAATTACAGTAAATCATCGGTTGAGTGAGGATATAAAACCGTTGCGTACACCGGCATATGTTCAGAAGATCTCTCCGGTCTGCTTGATCAAGTATCCTGAGAATGAGCTCGGTGGGTAGTTTGGCGAATAGGGTCGTGCCGAATGTAGGAGTTAAATCGCCTGGCCGTAGGCTGTAAGGTGCGCCAAGAAAGTGTGGCGGAAAGGGTGAGGTAGATGAATAATGTCTATATGAAGCCACGTCCTCAAATCTGGGCTTTGGGGCCATGGTTGAAGTAATAATCAACGAGCTCGGAGTTGTTATTGGATGTGATAAGTAAAAGGTGAAGTAAGGGATTTCTAGGTATATTGTGCGCGGTTCATCCCGAACTAGGTGAAAATTGCGGCGCCACGTGACGTAGGAAATTTTCTTAATCCGCAAGCGGCGAATGAGGTATACATAATGTTCGCGGATTCCAAGAGGATATAATGTTAAAATATCTAGTATCCATGGAAAATTGTTGTCACTCGTTATGATAGGTATTTGAGGGTCACATGCGTCGCCCCCCTTTAACGAAGACTGTGTGCAGGTGAACCGCATTTGGAAACGACCTATCACCTACTATTCCTCTTGTGCATCAGATAGTGAAGTTTCATAGCGTTTCTGATGTGGCGCAGCAATTCTCTACTTCATGTATTATAGCAGCCACATGACGGAAAGAATTTTCTAGTTAATGCGCATCAAAGTTCAAAGTTCTTGATCCAAAGCCGTTTACATGTAAGTTTTAAAGTAAATTCTAAGAGAGGGCCTCCGTAGCTCAGAAAAAGTAAGGCTTGACTCCTTCACGACTTGTATTAGATGCTAGGCTGGCTGCGACATATATTTCGGGCTGATAATACGAATGAGCAACCCGACTTGGGCCGGCTTGCGAAGAAGAAATCCGGATTTCCAATCGAGATCGTCCGAATACGTGAAATCGAAGCTCTCTTCATAGTTCATACAATAGCTTGTCTTCTCGTATGTCACAAGTTGTGGATTTTAAGACGCCAATGAATTAAGAGGTGCAATGTTTGAGCGCGAATATCTCTGGTATCTAACTTGAGGCTAAGATTCATGACGCCTTCGAAACTCCAGCATCGGCCCATCCTTCCAACTTGTAAATCGGTCACGCAAGTGATATTCGTTCTTCGAATGCTCCGGGTACCGAAGGAGATATGATTCTTGGGCATCGCTGGCAGACTTACTGCTGGAGATCCTGAAATCCAAAGACCAAAGAACTCTTGCCAGCGTCACCGTGAGCTCCATATACGCAAGATTCTTTCCTAGGCAACCTACTGGTCCGATAGAAAAAGCCGAGAAAGCGCTCCTTAACTTGCCAATAGCTTCTGCGGGATTTTCCTTGCTCACCAGCCATCGTTCTGGCGAGTATGTAAATGGGTCGGGAAAATACTTCTCGTCGTGCTGGATGGCATATATTCCGACACCAACATCGCAACCTTTTGGAACTAATTCCTTGCCAATATAACCCCCCCCTGCCTCTACCTCTCGCCAAAGCGCCCCTCCCACAGGCGGCGACATCCTCAAGGATTCTTCTATGCAAGCGCGCAAAAAGACACAAGAATTCAAGGTAGGACCTGATCGAATATTTTCGGGTAAAGAGAAGGCCGATCTCACTTCATCAAGCGCTCTTTTGTAAGCCTCCTTATGACGACTTAGGTAAAAGAAACACCCTGACATAGCAATAGAAATCGCATCCGAGCCAGCAACTATCAGAAGTGTAGACTCTCCCCAAAGCTCGTCCAGAGAAAACCCGTTGCCCGTCTCGGGATCTCGAGCGGCTAATATATGCGAGAACAAATCTTGGCGTTTGCTGTCCATGTTCACTCTGTCCAACGCCATACTTCTGCTTAGGGCAACAAACTTATCACGAAGACTTCTCACATTTGGAAGAAATATCTTATCAACGTTCCAGACTGCAAGTTCTGGCATCTGAAGAAAGACACCAACTCTGAATACAGCAGGCTGTATGAGATCGATGATGTATCGATTATCAATTTTCTCTTGCATCTGGAATGACTTCCCAAATACAAGCTCAGCCATGAAATCGAATGAGAGATAGTTGCACCAGTGGGCAACGTTCTTCGGAACTGTCCATGAACTCTTTTCGTCGTCACAATTTGAGGATCCTTCAGCCAGGCATTTGATAAACACAGCCAGATGTTGATGGATGTGTTCCTCGAGAGTCTTCAATGCACTGTCGGAAAAGGCTTGACTCATAACACGTCGTTTGCGCGTGTGCGCAGTCGTATCAACAGTACTTTGTAGATCATGTGCCGTGGGAGTTGTTTCGAAAGCTCGATATGCTTTTGACTTTTTCACATTTGCGTTTCGCGAATAAATGTCTAAGGGCAAATCAGCATTTATGGGCCTCATATTTTAATGAGACGCTCCTACCTTTGATTGCATGATCTTTAGAAACTATCAGTTTGTTTGGCCCATATCGGACGTAGTCACCTGTTCCCACAAACCGAAGTCAGTCTTGCATTGCTTTCAATTACTGAAGACTGAATTTGATGTAAAACTTACCGTAGTGCCGGTGACATTCAAGCATATCCAGATGCAAATCGCCAATGAATGCATGGTAGACGGCACGAAACCCCGATATCTTGGCCCAGAAGGGTCCTGGATACCGTGCAAGCGGATGAAATCGAACTCGATAAAAGGCCACCGCAAAGTACGACGCAATGACCAGTAATAAGAGACTGTACATATAGTGTCTAGCACTCGATGGTAGAGCTGGTAAAGCCGTGTGGTACATCATTTTGATTAATGAAAGATTGAAGATTTGGAGAGATTTTTACAGCAAAGCTTTTGATGTGAAGTGAAGCTAGACAACATGAAGCACCTTCTTGTCCCTGGCCCCATACTCGCTAAAGGCCAGCCCCCCTATCGCCGCTTTTACTGAAAGCTGGGGTGGGTGGCATTATAAAATTATTGGGTGGTTGATTCGAGAACCGCACGAGTCCGGAGTAGGCTGACGGCGCAGCAGTCGATCCGAGTTCAGCTGACATTCGCTCGGCAGTTGACAAAAAGCCCCCCCGTCATTTTTGAGAAATGCTTGCACAGCAAGCCCTTGTTCTATCTTGAAACTGATTAGCCACCTTAGGTGCTCTTTACAAGGTTAGGAATAACTGCATGTTGGAAAGCACGGGCCACTTATACTAGCGGCCAAGCGGGAACCCCTCCCTTCTCCGTACATACGGAGCACTTATATTTCATGTGCTAACAGACTGCTTCAACACTCCTTGTTGATCCTTGACGACTTCACAATTCTGGCATTGAACGCTCCTTACGCAATTCAGCAATACACCCGAAGATCATGTCACAAAACGTGTTCCAGGTCATCGAGCATACCATCCCAGCGCAGCACATTCGGGAGTACCCCAACGGAAGCAAGAACGGAGAAGCGAGTTTGCAGTTGGCCATCAAGGAGTATCGTCCGCTAGACAATCTTGACGCCCCTCCGGGCTCGGTGACACTCATCGGCGCTCATGCCATTGGCTGCCCCAAAGAGTGCTACGAGGCTTTGTGGGAAGACCTCTATCATGCACTCAAAGACAAAAGCTCCATCCGGGCAATCTGGATTGCCGACGTCTCTAACCATGGCGCCAGTGGTATTCTAAACGAGAAAGTGCAAGGGGATGACCGTAAGTTTTATGCTACGAGCTTCCGGAGTGGGTACTTGCTGACTACCAACAGCAAGTTGGTTTGACCATTCGCGAGATCTTCTACACATGACAAACCACTTCCGAGATTCGATGCCACAACCTATCATGGGTGTGGCTCATAGCATGGGTAGCGCTCAATTGTAAGTTTCACGGCCCTCCCCTACCGTACTATCTACAGCTCACCTGCCGCATTAGGGTCCATCTATCCATGCTGCACTCCCGCCTCTTCCACAGCTTGGCACTCATCGAACCAGTCATTCAAGATGCTGCACCGCAAGGTCCCAATGTGGCATTTCCTAGTAGCTACCGTCCAGACTTCTGGCCATCCCGCGATGACGCAGAAGCCGCAACCCGGAAAGCAAAGTATTTTCGATCGTGGGACCCAAGAGTTTTCAAGAAATTTCTCGGTTTTGGCCTTCGACCTACTCCGACAGCTATTTACCCAGGACCTGAACATGAAGGGGGTGTAACACTTGCTACAACAAAACACCAAGAAGCATGGAGTTACATTCGCCCAAACTTTTCACCCATGGCTGCCAATAGAGAAGACCGAAGCGAACGGCTACAAGCACCAGACTTGAGCTCAGAGGATAGGACCCATCTCTTTACTAAGCCAGAGATGTATTTGACTAACCAGAGCCTTCCCCATGTGAGGCCACATGTTCTTTGGATTTTTGGAGAGAAGAGCCCCATCAATACGCCTGGGGGTCGAGATGATAAGTTGAAGCGAACTGGCACTGGGGTTGGTGGCAATGGGGGTGCGAGCGCTGGCCAGGTTGAGGCAATAACCCTTCCTGACGGACAACATATGCTCCCCTTAGAGAAGACGCCAGAGGTAGCTGAACTACTCGCCACATGGCTGGAGAAGCAGCTCAGAGACTATCGTGAAGTAGAGGAGTGGTACAGGGCAAATCCGAGCGGTAAATCCGATAGGGACATGTTGGTTCTATCCAAAGCCTGGATGAAGAACATCCGTCAAAAAGAAAGCACTCCTCGAAGTGTGAGAGAAAAGCTCTGAGATCAATAGACTGCAGTTTGCCACATTCCCAGATTCATAATTATATCATTAACTCATTGGTTTACTCTTAGGCATATCGTAACGTATATGCGCTGACACCCTATTCTTACTATACAACGTAATCAATGCCAAAAACGAGGGGTAATCCTTGCAACGCCTTGTTTGAACTCCTTTATGCAAACGATCTTTCGTTCATCCTCAATGGGTCGACATCTACGTGTGAGATGGATCTTCCATTCCCTCTTACAGGCTGTCTGGCCGCCTCAACATCGATTGTGAAGCTTTTTGTTGTCATCACATTCATTCTTGGTTCCTGGTGCTTGTTGATGTCATGCATTTGGATGAAGCCAGAACGCTGAGGTACGGAGGGGTGGTATGAAGCGGAACCGATGGTCTCTTTGAAGGTGGCGGATTTGGCAGTCGTTGGGCCATAACCGGCCTTCGTTGTCAAGGACTTGAAGGGAATCTTTCCCAGCAAAGGGCGAAGCGTCAAACAGCATGCCGCTATCAGGTACATGCCGGGCTCGACGCATGTCCAAGTCATGAGTGGTACTGAGGACCAAGTATTATCCGTAAAAACTTCGGCTTTAAAGAATATGGTAAATCGAATGATGGAGCCAACCAGACCACTAGAGGTGAAAGAGTTGGTTAGTTTTCTCCTTCGGTAATTTGTTTGACAAACTGTGTACAGCTCGGATACACTTACATGCTGCCCGCGATAAAAATCAAGAGAAGGCCGAACTTGCGAAGCCTCGATGCGTGAAGCCCAATTACTGTCGGTATAGGAAGAATTAGGATCACTAGGTCCGTCGCAATATTGGGCGCAGATGTACTTTGGTAATAAGCCTCGATGTTGACGCAATGACCTCCGGGAATCGCCTTATCCCATTGAGCGGCAAATGGATGGCATTTGGTTGCTGAAGCGGTTATAAATGCGACCCAGATTGCTATCATTATGCAAATGAGAATATAACATGTCAGGCGTGCCGCCCTGTTGGTGAAGATACGAAGATATAGGCAAACGACATATATCTTAGGCAAAGGGTTCGAGCAAAGATAGAGGAATTCGACTGCAGCTAAGCTTTTCCCCCATGCGATGAGTTTGCTTGGATCCGTTTTCACAACGTAGGCCAAATGGCGCCCAACACCAGCAGCTGGCACTGCATCTGGAAAATAAGTCAGTACAGTACACAGTATTATTCCCGTAGTTTCCTGGCGGGTCGAGTTGGTTACATACTGATACACAGAGCACAAAGTCCTATGTTGAAGACCCATGCTAGAGGAAGCAGAAAATCTTCCCAAGTCCACTCTAATTGGGTCAGACTTTTGGCATAGAATCGCAGTGCCAGGAAAACGGTCTCCAGAATAACAAATGCAGCGCAGACGCCTATGAGTATGTTGCCGCTGTATTCATCCAGATAGGCTTGCGTGACCTGAGGCATGGCCGGTGAACTGGACATGATCACGAACAGTTAAGTTGTGGATACAGATAATGACTGAGTAGTAGGTGAGATTGATGACGGCCACTCGACAATTTCGGAGGCGTAATAGGGGGCGCAAGACTCTTGAGGACGGGAAAAAGGAACGGATGCAGGAACAAGGTATAGTACCGTTATTATCTGTGCCGTACTGACACTTTTGAGACATATTGCGTTCCCGTTAACCTTGTCCCGGTTATTCACTGCTTTGCCTCTCTGCAAAATTGGGTTTACAATCCTCCGTTTCAGCAACACTATTTTTAACTCATGGCGACTTTGGACTTGCTGATTTACCACTTTCACCGATGAGACCAGACGTCGAGGATCAAAAAGGCACCAGCTTCAGAATCCTCTCTTTGCGGCGTGTGGCGTGTGCGGCATGCTCCCCCTAAGTTGAGGTGCAGATAAGGCGCAAACAAGCTCTACTAAGTGGTGGTTTCTGGCAGTTATTGCGGGGTAGCTGCACCGTGCTGAGCTTGTTAAGGTTAGTGCACCACGAGCTACCGTATTACCGTAGCGGACGATTCCTTCGGCGATGGTAAGGTAATCTACAATCTGTCCACCTATGCCGTTCCGTCCCGGCATTAGCAATCCACCAATACAATTAGCACATGCTAATTGAGGACGTTGTGGAAATCCCATGACAATATACTTTGCAAAAAGGTCTTGATATTGGCTTGATCCAAGTGCCATATACTAAAGGAATTTTTATTCTTAGAAAATAAGTGCCCAAGCTACTGCAGTGGACGATTGTGTAGACCATAAAACAAAGGCCTATCCGATGATGTGCATGAATTAGTGTGCCACACAGTTTCGTACTCGACCTAACTGGGATGAGGTTGCAATCTGGTTGCGTTAGTATATGCGGGAAATCCTCGCCTGAGATAAGTGACCCTCCAAAAGATGCCGCATGGATCGTATTCGATAAAAGTACCATTTCCTAGGCAATAGTTACAACGCCATGTGATACTCCGATATCAGTAGACCCAAATTCAGCTGCTGGACTTCGGCTTGGTGTTCACATGGAAAGGAAGATTCATTCATCTCACTGTTCCGGTTGTTTTTTTAAACTCACCGTATTAATTCGGAAATCCAACCATATAAAATTTCCGGATCTTAGGAAGCATTTCGAAAAACATTAAAATGAAATTTGATCACGAAAATTGTTCATATTAACCACTCTTTATGAAACTCGTTTTCCTATGCATAAAAATTTCACTGAATTGACTTGAATCAATCTCACATTCTTAGTCTTAAATTATCACTGCTGACCCAGAGTTCAATTAAATCCTCATGCCTACTTTGCAGCCATTTTTACTATCAGTAGTAATTCGGTACTGCTCAACGAACTCAAGAACCGGATCCCGATTCTCAATAGCATTGAATTGATGCACAATCCTAGCAGTAGTATAACATACCTGCCAGAATGCCATTTGGTTTGCTGGACATACTCTTGGGCCCCCGATGAAGGGCAAAAAGTCCCAAGTCCCTATTTTGAGCTCATCCCAACGGCTGGGGCGGAAAGCTTCTGCGTCTTTCCCATATACCTCTGCGCGTCGGTGTAGGGCAAAATAATTGAATTGTACCGAAGTTCCCCTTTGCACATAGATGGGAGCATCTCCAGAATCGCCTCCACCCCTTGGAATAGTTGTGTCCTTCAGAGCAATTCGAGCGCTCTGCCCGACCACAGGAGTTAGACGACTAGTTTCTGTGACAACGTTTTGCAAGTACTTGAAACGTTTCAAGCCATCGATCGTCAAAGGAACGCTTTTCTCTTGGAGGATCTCGGCCCTAAGGTTCTTATAGACTTCAGGATTTCTAGCCAGATTGAAAATCGTATTTGTCATGAGTACCGCAGTCGTGTCGTGGGCCGCAAGAAAAACATTAAGTAGCTGACTCCTGAGCTCGTCTCCGCTGATGTCTTGCTTCAGAAGCTCGTCCACGAGGATATACCTCCGTTCGTCAACTTTGGGTCGACTTAGACGACCCCGGGCACGTTCAATATATTTGTCAACGAAGCCTCGAACAATAACGCAGGATTCTCTGAACTTTGCGTCTGTGTTAAACACCATGAGGTAAGGCAGTTGAGTACGTTTTCCCATTCCGGCTTGTCCGTAATGAAAGGCTTCGAGAAAGCCCATTGCATCTTTGTCGGGAGTTGATGTTAACGTCTCACTTGATACCCCGAATAAGAACTCCATTGTAAAGTCAAGTATCAGACGGGCGAACAAGGGTTGCATATCGACCGTAGAGCCATCCCGTGGTATATGCTCCAATAGCCTGTCTGTGTATATTGAGAACGCTGAAAGATCTGATATCTGTTCCCTTCTGAACAATGGTTGGACCATGTCACGAGAAAATCTCCAGTGCGGGCCATCTGTGTCCATCACACCGGCTCCAAGCAGCGGCTTCCAAGCAGCTAATCGCAAAGGTTGTACACCCCAAGACTGAAAATCTGCATTGAAAATCGACTGAAGATTCACAGGATCGATAGTGAAAATACGAATCTTTCCCAAGGCCAATGATTGGAATGTGGGACCGTAGGTGGCATGCTGCTCCTTGAAAATGGCACTCCGGTTTCCCTGACCGTAAGATCTGAACATTTGTACGGCTGCATCGAGACCCCAGATAGGATCCCATTGAGGAAGAAACCGAGCAGGTTTGCAACCGTGAGCTTTGATGGCGTAGCGTAGCTTGTAGTACCTTGTCAGCGCCGTACTCGCCCAAATAAAACAAACGGGTAAAATAAATGTTAAGGACAGCGTCACTAAAGACGTGTGTGGTGTACTGTCAGTCATGGTAATTAGAAGTGATGGCGAAAATTTGGATTTGCTGGGTTGTATTTTTTAACAACGAAGCACGTTTGTTGTACGCTGTGTTCGCTGTAGCCCATGTACTGTAGGCTAGGGCGGTTCTGAAAAGCGGCGTCGTCCCACAACATCTTCCATATTTAGCACCCTAGTAGGTACAGCGATACCACCAACTAGCGTTAATGGTCGAAATTTTGGACCTTCAAAAAATTCGCGAAAAAAAGCAAAATTGCAGCATTTAAATACAATTTGCCCCGCAACCACTAATACAAATAACTTTTCCTCTTAGTATATACATATATAAACTTAGGGCTACCGATGCATGCTATTTTTATATAAGCTAGCAGCTTATATAAAAAGTCGATTTTCCAGCCTGAAATTTGGAGGGGTAAACTTTAAAGCTGCACAACTAACTAGTGTTAATTATTCTTAACTAGTGTTAATCGGCCCAGAATACAAAAATCCGGGATTTTTAGCATTTTGCTTATATAAGCCCCAATTTATAATTAAATCAAAATTCCAAGCTAGCATAGAATACCTGATATATAAAGAGTATTT
>QGMK01000932.1:0-15149 GCA_007825345.1 Lachnellula suecica
GGCGGAGACGGGCCCATGGGATTTTCTCCGAGTTGCCGTAGTCGACGAAGACGAGTTCTGCTTCTTTGGCGGGGCGGTCGTTGGCGCGAATGCGCGCGCGGTACCACTGGTTGTCTTCGGAGAAGCGGGCGGCGACGTACTCGCCGGTCTTGGGAGGGCCGGGCAGGCCGGCGCTGTTTGAAGGGGAGGCGTGGAAGGATTTGAAGGCGCTCATCATGGTTTCGAGGGCTGAGGTGCCGGTGCCGATGACTTGGAGCTTGAGGCGGCCGTTTTCGTCGATGTTGGTTATCATTACGTCGCGGTAGTCTTTCTCGCGGACCGCGGGGACGTCGCCGTTGGAACCTTTGGGGGCTTCTTCGTCTTCTTCGGGAACGTCGAGAGAGGGGTCCCAGTTTACCCAGAGACCTTTCTTTGCTTCCTTTGCCCGCTTCTCGGCTGCTTGCAGTTCGTTGGAGTTTCCAGATTGCTCGGCTGAGTAGGAGTGAACAGTCGCAAAGCCCTCTTCAACAAGAATCTTGGCGAAAGACTCCTTGCCAATGTAGAGAGCTCCAATGAAACCACCAACTTTGTCAATGTTGTGAATGTCAATCTCAACATCTCGTTGTGTCAATCGCTTTGTTGCTAGATCGTGTGCTTCTTGACCGAAAGGTTCCGCCTTGTCATTGGGACCTCTAGCCGATTTAGGAGCTCGAATACCACCCAAGACGAAAGTAAGCTTGACGTTTTCGCGAGGTATCAAAAGAACGAATCTAGATGCGCCCTTGACGAAATCGACAATAGCTGGAATCTTCTTCTGTCGTTGTAAATATGCAACCTGCAATTTAGCCTTTTGAAGAGATTCGGATGCATCTGTGTATTGTTTCGCCTTGGCGGGCTTTCCAGACCACATTCCTTTCTTGTCCTCCTTGGCCTTTTCTTGGGCGACTAAGAGTTCATCGTAGTTGGGAGCGCGGTCTGTATCATCGCGACGATGACGAATGACCGAGCACCAGCCTTCTTGAACTAAGAGTAATCCAATATTCTTGTCGTTGAGGGTAATGGTAGCGACTTCCTTGGCGTCGTATTCCTCGGTTGCTAGTCGTGAGCCATCGATGCTAAGTCGGACGTGCTTTGCAATGATCTTCTTTCGTAAAAATTCCTTCGCTTCTTCTCGGAATGGCGCTTCGCTTTGATCATTCTGTCGCGGGCCGCGGATGCTGCTGAGGTTGACTCGCTTTTCGACACCTGTTCTGTTTCGAACAAAAATAACATCGGCGCTGAAAATTCTGGTGACTTGAACCTCAAGATTGCCTCCTGGGGCAGCGGCCTTTGCAACGTGGTCTCTGAAGATCCCGAGCTTTGCACTTTGCGCAGCCTTTTCAGCCTCGCGAAGTGCTTGCATTTCTGTGCCAAGTAAAGTTGAGTGAAAGTCTGTACATCTCGCTAGGCCAGCTTCCAAAATGAACTTCGCAATGGAACCTCTGGGGTGGAGGACAGAGGCAATCAATTGATTCTGGGGGCTAAGACCAAGAATATTGACTTTGACATTTCGTTGTAACAGCCTCTCTTCAACAAATCGGCGAGCCTCGTTGCCATACTCTTCAGCGGGTTGCGTTTGTCCGTTGGAAGGATTGACTCGTTCGGTGGTAGGTGCGCGAATACCAGCTACTAAGGTCATAACTGAAAATGTGTGAGTATAATTATTCCTGGTATAAATGGGAGTAATACCTTGGATGTGCTTATTTGGAGCAACGATCAGACGCACAAGCATACGATCGCCACTCAACACGCGCTCAACTAAACCATCTACAGTCTTTCCCTTCCAATTCTCCAAAAAGCTTTGTGGGTCACCCATATCATGCTGAACATCAATCCGGCCTCCTCCAGACTGCCATAAACCCTTGTCCTCGCTGCGGGCGGTTGCCTCCAGTAAGCGTAATTTATCCAGCTGGCTCAGAGCTTGTTCCGAGTCCTCTTTTCGGCCAGCGTCTTCCCGCAGCTTCAGCCAGCCCTCGCTGACCATTTCCTCGGGCAGCTTGCGGCCGTCGTTCAAAAAGACTACGCCGTATTCGCGCTTCGTGTTGGGGATCGTGTAGAGGACCTGGAATTGTACGAGCTTGCCCACGACCATCTTCCGCAGAGCATCGCGAGATTCGAAAGCGAATTGCTCGTCGCCTTCCTTCTTAAGATGCGGCGATGTGCAGTATGCGAGTGAAAGGGTGCGTTCGCGGTCAGGGTTGTCGACGGAGGAGAGGACAAGACTGTCGCCGCTCATCACGGCCTTGACTTTTGCCTGGTTGAGAACCATGTTGTCGTATCGTGCTGGAGGAACGTTTGGGAGAGATCTGTTTCCGTGAGGGTTGGGGTTGGGATTGGGTCTAGGACTTGCGCCGGGACTGGGAAAAGCTTCAGGAAGATTAGCAGAGTCCAAAGAGCTTTGCGAAATGTTGGAGGTTCCAGAAAAGACGCGGACTTGTCCAGTGGCGTATCCGATCTTGAGCGTCTTGACGCCGCCCATTGCCGCTGTATTCGCAGAAATTGCTGAGGTAGAAAGGTTCCTGAAGGTGAATGGATGCTGCAATAGCAAGACTAGAGGAAGAACGAGTGTAGTTGCGCAGCTTGAGGAGGCTAATTGTAAAGAATGTCGTAGGAATTCTCAAGGATCTAAGAGATGTGAAGAGGATGTCTTTTTGGCGCTGCTGACAAGATCGAGGGCGTTACAGGAAGTTTTGGTGACGTTGTGGTGACCGCCCATTAGCTCCATTTTGGCAGAGGCAAGAGCACGGCTGCCAGCAGGAAGTGTAACGGTGAATTGGGAGTTGATTCTCAGGATCTGAATCGAATCGAATCGTTCTATTCCCGAGCTGCGCGTACCCGTGTCGTGTCGTGGCCATATGTGTACATGGCTTCTTTATACACCCACCATCCAGGAGGACAGCTCTCGGTCTGGGGCAAAATGGAAAGAAACATTGTTCACTTACAGATGAATCCAATGCTTTTGAAAAATGGAATGCTTAAAACCACAAAATTGTATAGACGGTGATTTTGTTCGTTAATTTCGTGAGGGACGTTGCGTTATTCAATGGGTTTAGAAACAAGTCGTCTACAATATGTATTTATTTCGAGGGTCGTGTGCCTGGTGCGATGAACCCCACCATGAGCTAAACCCTATACGGAAGCTATACGGTGGAAGGTATATTCCATGAATCGCACAATTGAGTCTTATTTATTCCGACGGTGAATATAATGAGAGCTTGAAATTTCACCAAGTCAAGGTTGCTATATTAAACTTTGCCCTTATTTGATATTTCACATTTGTTACTGTACTACTACCTAGCTACGGCAGAACCTATTGCTTTTAAATCGACTGCCTACTACCTAGGAACGATATTTTGTATCCAGTACTTTGGTTCGACTCATATCTAAGCAGCAATACCAATGACACCTGTGTACGAATATCAGTAAATAGTTCTCCAACCAGAGGAACGGGTTGCATACCGCAAGCAGGGCGGGTTCCGGCATTACCGGTCTTCTTGGACTCTTCGTTGCCTCCCTTTCCAAGATCATCAGTTCCAGAGTGAACGACAACAGTGCGCTATGAATGTCAGTAAAGTACAATACGCTGAATATCTCAACCTACACCAATAACACTCTCGGGCCCAATCAGCTTGATGAGCTTGTCCTGGACGGACCCAACACCGTTGCCCTGAGCATCGGTCTTGAAGTTTCCGAGGTCACCAACGT
This sequence comes from Lachnellula suecica, assembly GCA_007825345.1. NCBI lineage: Eukaryota > Fungi > Ascomycota > Leotiomycetes > Helotiales > Lachnaceae > Lachnellula > Lachnellula suecica. The sequence goes on from QGMK01000932.1 coordinate 3,724, forward strand.
GGCGAGTCTCATCGGAAGGAGCACCGTGTGTCTTTCCGTGGGGGTTGACTGCAGCACTATCAGCCTCGCCATCCACTTATATCCGGTGTTCGAGCTGCCACTTACAGTGCGGGCCGGCGGAGGTGCAGCCGTTGGTGTTGTCACCGAATTGGTGGACGTGCATGCCACGCTCAGCATTGGCGTCGTGGCCAGTGATGTTCCATGATACGGTGGTGGGAGAGGACTCGGAGTCCTGCTCGAAGGTGACGGTTCCGGTGACCTTGGAGTCACCTCGGATCTGAGCAACTGAAGGCACGAATTACATGTCAGCAACGGCAGATTAAGTAGAGACGGAACAAGTCAGATGAACATCAGAATAGGTGCTTGAAAGGAAAGAGTCTAGACAACAGCCATCCGGGTTGCGATTGCCCAAGTGAGGCACAAATCTTGCTCATACTGTCTCTAGCGACCCCGCAGTTGGCCGGAATCATCACACGGCGGGTGGACAGGAGTCTGGAGGGGTATATAAGATGTACGACGTACCTGCTTTGACCATTTTGATTGATTTCGATTGCTATTTTGATGGAAGATAAATTGATTAATTGTGGTTGGAGTTGATTTGTAAAATCGGAGGAGGGGCGAGCTCTGAGGTGTGAGAAGACCCCACTCTACACAAGCCCCGAGGATCACGTGGCTATGATGCCATGGATTCACGGCAGCTAATTCAAGGGGCAAGAAGTGTGAAACCTCGAGTTTTATATCATTGCGGACAAGAGGCAAGGCAGAATCGTAATAGTATTTCCCCTACTTATATTACTTTCAGGGTGTCAAATCGTATTTTGACTAGATTCTGCTTTGAAAATAAAGACCATCCACTGGTCATCCTTCGAGACAATAGCAGCTGCTAGTCAACAGCAGTTCCATATCTGCACCCAGCCATTTATAAGTATTCTCTACAAGCCCCTTGCTTTATAGAAGAAAGTCTGATTCAGCTTCCATACGCTTCTTTTTTGTTTCACGGAATTCTGATCTTACAAATATATTGGTCTTACATGCAGCAACGTTATTATGCATGGATTCGGGGAGTTGCAACGGCTGACGGGATTGGGGCGAAACGGATCATTCCTCGTGGTTTCTCGTCCTTTAAAGAAGTCCCACGTGGCAGACATCCTCGAAGGATGTTGTGTACGGCCACCTCTTTTTAACCTGTATACGTGAAAATATGAGTAATATATATACGAGTAGTTAACTTGTCATTTTGCTCCTTCATATTTGTATTAGCTGCCAGAATATCAAACAACATTTAAAGTAATTCTTGCAACCAGGCAGTCTGATACGTTACTTCAACCCGCAACGTTTCAAACGCCGTCATGATTTCTTTTCCCACCAGCCACACGCGGTTTGCACTTCACTCATAGGGCTGGTGGCGCAGCACTCCGCCGCATTTTGCTGTTTTCGAGGGCAGTGGAAAGCCGCATAGCGATTGCCATCGGTGGAGAAGGACTTTCTTCTGAAGTCCTACTTCAATGAATAGTTGAAACTGTTTAGAAATGCAGTAATACAGTATAATTTCAAAAGCACATGGAAATAAGCATAAGCCGGCGACGGTACCACGTCAAAAGAGTAATCGGCGTAGCGAATCACGGGAAGTTTGCGATGCTTCAGCTCGTCTTTACAGAACAACCGACTGACAGCAAAACGCATCTTTCCTGCCTCCTTCGCCTCGCAACTGCTCCTACTCTGTGATTCCTCTCGCCGGCGTTGAGAGAATCCACATGAACCATTAACCAGAAACTTTCCGAGTCAACATAATAATCGGTGCCCTGCGTTGCCTTGTCTGCACCTCGCCTTGTGCTGTCGCATCGAGACCGCGGGCAGGATATCAAGATTTGCGACCGACACGAATTCAGGTACTACCACGACACGACGACCTCGAGCCTTGCGCATCACGACGAGCTGCAACTACAAACAGGGCGCTCTTTGGAGAGCAGGAATCTAGGAAAGCGGATGGAGTCGGAGCTGGCGTGGTGTTGATGAATAGAGCTTGCGCCAGCGCTCAGCAAATGTAGCACGCCTCTACTCAACCACCACAACTGGCTTCAGGGCCGCAGATTGCAGGTCCAGGTCATTTTCTGAAGCCCTCAGTCTCAGTTTTCGCTACTTTCTTCCACCAGACCGCGAACACGCACACCATCTGCTGCCGGACTGTGCGCCGCAGAGATGTCCTTCCGTGGAAACGAACAGCGGCGGTATGGGCATATCCCACCAGCTCAGTACGGGCTTCCAGGCTCGCAGGATCAGAATCACTCGAACTCAGGTCTACACAGGCAGTCGAGCTTCGACAATGGCGATGATGCCCCGTTCTTCGACCAGAATACTAGCAGATACCAGAGTGGGACAACACCCCCAATACCTGGAAGGGCGGCGAACATGCCACAGGAAGAGCTATTCATGACAGCGCCCCCATCTCAAAGCCCTGGATCGCCTGGGCAAGGCTCATTTGGGAGCATGAGTCCAGCTCTATCCGGATATCAGCATCAGTACCAGCCTTTTCCGACTGGAGCGAGCTCCCCGCCCCAGGCGGCCTACAATCCTCAGCATTTCGCCAGAACGCAGTCTCAATCGCAGCCAGTGCAATACCGGCCGCAGCCTGCCTACAATAGCAATGCGGCTCACCAGCCCTACAATCCGGCAGCATATCAACCTGCACAGCAGCAGCCAGCGAGGCATACGACGGTGTCGGGGTACAATACATACAGCCCTCCTTATAATTCTACGCCGCAGGCTCAAACGCCTGTATCACCCCCATATTGGCAGCAGAACTCTCAATACGCTTCTCGACCTTCTCCCCAAACGATTTACGAACAGCCTCTTACCAGCCCAACTTACTCGACGCCTGGGTCAGCACCTCTGCCGCCGCAAAGACAGGCATATAATAATACACAATCCTCTGCGCCATATCCGAGCAACGGACACAGCTACAGCGGTGGCGACTATGCAACACCGACAACAAATGCGCCATACCCTGATTATTCCGCGTACACTCAGGGAGCCGCTCCTTTATCATATCCAGCCTACGAAGACACGAATTCCTACCCTTCGAGTCATTCGAGTCCACCTCCTGCACAATCGGCTCTTCCCAGTGGGCTAGGGCTGCAAAGACACCCAACTCTTCGGCCACTTCCGAATGCTCCTGTCGACGAACACACGGGGAATGACGATGATTGGGGATTGGCTGGTGAGGATCCGTCACAAGAGCAGCTTTTTGCAGATATTGGGGATGCGCTTGGAGGCTCATCTTCGAGGAGAAGACCGCATGGATTGGACCAGCGTAATGGCGATTTGCTGGATAGTGAGCTTCAGCACCTCAGCCGATACGATTCGACAGCAAGCACTGTTGGTCCATCCGGAGTCGATCGATATGCCTCCACAGCTTCAACCTTAAATCCTAATAATCACAGAACTACATATGAGAACTACGACGATGAAGAGAGTGATATGGAAGCTGCTGCTGGCCTTGAAGCTATGAGAATTGCTGAGGAACAAGACGCTCAACGAGGTTCGATAGGGGGAGGAATGAGTTTTGGTGCCTACGAAGGGCAGCAATCCACGCCTCAGAACCAATCGCAGGATGAAAGCAGTGACAGTGACTATAAGCATATGGATTTGGGACTTGTTGGGGGAGGTTACGATGCTCGGATGTCATATGGCGAAGATGTGGGGGATACAGGCCATAGCAGTGAAATGGATGATCAAAGCCGGCCTTTACCAACTCCGCACGATCTTGGAAGGTCTGAAAGCAACGCTCATGCTCCACCCGCAGGCCTCGGTGGCATGACAGATTACTCGATTCCAGCAGAAGGAGCAATACATCCTTTCCCTTCTTTCGAGCCCGCAAGGGTTGATACTTATGGAACTGGTGGACTTCAAAGGCCAACATCGCAGTCTCACAGACTGAGCTTTGACGAAGGCGATGAACAAGTTTCTCTTCATTCTCGAATGACAGACTCACGGCAAAGTGGAAGATCTGGTAGCGACAGTCCGTCACGGGAGGAGATGATGCCAGAATTGTTTTACCACCCTGGCATGAGCCACGCTTCGTATAGCCTCAACAGACCGTTACCATCTGTCCCACCTATGTCCGAGAACAGAACTCCTCAGCTTATGCCTGCTGGGTCTTATCGCAATTCACACGGCTACTCGCACTCTTATTCATCAAGTGCAGAGGCCGCGCGGCCATTATACGCTCCCCAAGGTCCAGATGCATATCCTCCTCAAAATATGCTCAGTCCTGGGGGGCAATATGTGCCAAGATCAACTTCATTATCAAGTCATAGCAGCACGCCACAGACTGTTCCTCCAGTGCGGTCGAAAACTGATGCGGAGGAGCGCCAGGCCAAGCAAAAAGCGGCGAGATTGCGCTCAGCAAGTGGCCTTGATGGCTATGATATGGGCACTCCTCAATCTTCCATAACATTAGATCTTCCCGCATTGCCAGCGGGTAGGCGGAAGAAGTTTGCGCCTTCTAGACTTTCATCCGCGGAATTCAGAAAATGTGCTGAGCCTTGGGCGCTGAGTGGTATTGCGGAATGGATTCGGGAGATGGCTGGTGGTGAGACAGGAGAAGGAGAATCCGATTTAAGGCAGAAGACGATTGAAGATGGGCTGGTCGCATTGTTCACACATAAAGTACCCACGATGAATACAGCTGATGCAGAGACTTTGAGTCAGAGGGTGGTCAAGTCGATGTTTGATGCTGGAATTCTCCTACCAGATGAGGAGTGGATAAAGTTTGGTCAAGGGACAGTTTCCGGTGTTTTGTGGCAGCTTACCGGGTCTGGGTGCTACTCGCCTAAGGTCCACGAGCAAGAGGTCCACGGGAGATGTTATTCGCATCACTGCACACGTACTCTCAAAAAGATCAACCTCCAGACACAAACCCTCGAGCCTCAAAGAAAGTCCGAGGACTGGGTCACATTCTTCAAGATGACCAAGGAGCAACTTGAAGGCGCAAACAAGAAAGAGATCCAACGGCAGAACAATCTTCATGAAATAGTAATGTCGGAAGATATTTACATGGACCAGATCAACGTTTTACGAGTTCTCTATCGGGATGACTTATCAACGTGGCAGCCTCCGATCATCGCAAAGACCAAGCTTCCGAAATTTGTTGCTTCTGTATTTGGAAAGGTCGAGGCTATCAAAGACGTCAACGAGAATTATCTTTTAGCACAGCTGAAGTACAGACAGAAAGAGCAGGGTCCATGGGTGATTGGGTTCAGCGACATCTTCAGAGAATGGATCCGGAAAGCTAAAGCTGCGTATATTGATTACGCCGCGGGGTTTCCTTACGCTACTTATCTCGTTCGACGAGAAGCGGATAGAAATCTTCTGTTCCGCCAGTTTCTGGATCAAGCTCGTGACAACAAGCTTTCTGGTCGTCTGGATTGGAATACGTATTTGAAGGCTCCCATTACTCGGTTGCAGCGGTATACACTACTGTTAGATACAGTGTTGAAAAATATGACACAAGACACTGAGGAGAAAGCGAATCTTGCCACAGCCATTGAGGAGATCAAGGCGGTCACTCATGAGTGTGACGCCAAGGTGGATGAGCAATCGAAGAAGGTTGAGATGATTGAATTGCAATCGAAACTATTCCTTCGACCTGGTATGGAACGTGTGGAACTAAATCTGGATCATCTTGGGCGAGAACTTATCTTCAAAGGCGACCTTCAACGAGCTGGAGCCAATCGTTTCACTTGGCTTGAGACACATGCAATTTTGTTTGACCATTATCTCGTGTTGGCAAAGACAGTGGTGAAGCCGGACAACTCTATGAGAAAAAAGGAAGTTTACGACGTGTCGAAACTTGTAGGTTCTACTAATTCCCATCTCGAGTCTACTAACATTTATAGCCCATTCCTATGCAACTCTTGGTGCTCGAGAGTACCAACGATGACCCAGTTGTAAAATCTTCTGTCAAAGGAATTGGAGCTGTGACTACAGTCACCAAAACAGCGCCCTCAGGTTCCGATTCTAGATTGAACCTGAACCGGACGGTAACCAACGGCCTGGAACGACAGAATACTCTTGAACACACATCCTCCAGTAACTCAGTGGCAACTATGACATCAGTAACACGACTTCCTAGCAATACCAATGACAGCGATGCAAGATCAATGTACCCATTCCGCGTTAAGCATCTCGGCAAAAGCGAGGTGTATACTTTGTATGCACCTAGTGCTCAGAATCGGCAGGACTGGTGCGAGAAGATACTGGAAGCCAAAACACGCCATGCAGCATCCCTGTTTACGCAGAATGCGGAACCTTTCAGATTACGCGTGATGGCAGATACCGCGTTTGCGTACGATGTAATGGCTAATATGTCTCAAAGGAATGTTGTGTCTGTTAAAGGAACGCCCTTGGAGCGGTCAATACGGGAAAGTGAGAAGATATATGGAGCTGGTCCTCGACCTGGACCAGTATGCCGAGCGCAAGTCAATTGTGCTACCGCTTTCACTGTGTATGGGAAATCTATGGTTGCAATTGGAACAGATTATGGTGTCTATACTGCGGAAATGTCAAATTCCCGTGGTTGGTCAAGGGTAAGTGCAGGACTTTTGTTCCCTGACCCAAGCTAATTGTATGCAGTCTATCCAAGCAAACCGTGTAACACAGATCGCCGTCCTCGAAGAGTTCAATCTCTGTCTCGTCATCGCCGACAAGTCTCTAATAGCCTACCACCTCGACGTCGTAGTCCCCGTCTCCAACTTCCCAGCCCCACACCAAGACTCGGGCCGGCGCGCGCCTCAGAAGCTGTCAGGAACGCGCGACGTCTCTTTTTTCGCGACAGCGCGCATGAAAGACCGCACGCTCGTCTTCTATAAGAAGAAAGAGGGCCTGCACTCCACCTTCAAGGTCCTCGAGCCCGTCTTCCAGAAGAGCACCGAGAAGAAGAGCAGGCTGTTTGGCAGCAAGCGCTTTGGCGCCACGACGGAGTTCTTCCGCGAGTTCGATGAGTTTTATATCCCGACCGAGTGCTTTACTATTAACCTATTCAAAACATCCATTGCGATTTCCACGCTCAAGGGCTTCGAGCTCATGACGCTCGATAAGAAGCTGCCCATTTCCATCCCAGACACGAAAAACCCCGCCCTGGGCAACATCACCAACCGCCTCGCCGGGCAGCGCCCGCTCGGCATGTTCCGGCTCTCCGAGAGCGAGTTCTTGCTCTGCTACGAGGAATGTGGCGTCTACGTCGACAGCCACGGCGACGTGTCGCGGTCCGTGATCATGGAGTTCGTGGGGCGCGCGAAGACGGCGGCGATGTTCGGCGCGTATCTGGTGCTGTTTGATGGGGATTTCGTCGAGGTGCGCAATGCGGAGAATGGGCGGCTGAGGCAGGTGATTGCGGGGCGCGATGTCAGGTGTTTGGATTATGGCGTTAATCCGCTGGGGGCGGGGACGGAGGCGCAGGTCAGGACGCTGAAGGTTGCGATGGCGCATCCGGAGGTGGGGGGAGTCAGATTGTGTTGGAGATGGTGCTTAATGAGGGGCATTTGGAGTGAGCGAGCAGCGAGCCTTAGCGAGTTGCGAGTTACAAGTCCTACCGAATTGCGAGTTGCCAGCGTCGGCGAGCCATGAGCACTGAGTTACGAGCGAGCAGAGAGCAGAGAGCAGGAGTCAAGAGGAGAATCACGATATAATGCGGCGCAGTCCCGGTTTCCCTTCCCTTTCGCATTTTACTTACTATACCACACGAAAGGATGGGATGAAATGGGTGGATGGATGGATGGATGGATGCATAGGCGCACGGCGTTTTGGATTTAGCTGTAGCTAGCTGTACGATGAATGGGACGTTTGTGACTGCTTGCTTATTTGTGTGATGTGATGTGATGGGAAAAGGGGAGTGACGTCAGGGGGTATTTTGACTTGCACTTGCGCGTCTATATATTGACTTCCTCCACTTCCACCTCGGTTTGCCAAGACACAACATACCTTATATCAATCAATCCACTATCCCTCACACCTAAATACCACAAGCAACATGGCGCACCGCAACCCAATACCAGCCTCCTCCTCCCTCTCCACCACCGGCTCCCCAAACGCGCCCGTCTCCACCTCCACCGCATATACGACCGATAACCGGAGTACGGGGCAGAAAGTCCGCGACGCATTCAGCGATAACTCCTCTTCTACTACAGGTAGCGGTAAGTTTAACTCCTTCTGATCTTTTTGGTTTGGGCACTTTCCCAACTCCATCCAACAGCCAGATTCTTACGGAATGTATGTAGGTACCACAGGCACATCTACGACGACGAATGTGAATACAAGCACGGGAACGGGCACGAGCAGTAATCCGCTGGCGAAGATACATGGTGTGGGTGAGAAGATTAGGGGGGAGTTTAATGCGGGTGTTGATCGGGCTTTTGATGAGGTGTGTTTTTTTTCTTCCTTTCTCCCTCTTCCATCAATACAGAATTGAATGGTGGAATGCCTGGCGGGATAAAGTATTTGGGAGATAAAGTGTTTCCCTCCAAAGTATTTGGGGGATAAAGTGTTTGGAGGGATAGAGTGCTGATGCTAATGGGAAAATAGCCAGGTACGGAGGCAAAGAATGAGGGCGTGGCGGCGGCGGGGGATAGGGAGATGGCGTCTGGCAGGTTTAGTGGGGTGACGAAGGAGAGGGAGTTGGGGGATGGAAGTAAGGGGAGGGGGTTGTAGGGTGGGGAGTGAGGAGGATTAAAGGACTTTGGGGAATGATGTATCAGTAGATTGGCGCACAGAACGAAGTAATGCATTCATTTCATCAATTTCATGTCTAGCCTAACTATGTGCTTGCTTTCCTTCAACCATAACTGCCTAATTTAATTCCACTTCACTTCATTCCCAGGCTTAACTCTATGCCTCGATCTTCTTCTGCAGGATATCCTTCAGCGTAAGCGCATCAGCGGCGAACTTGCTGATACCCTCGCTCAGCTTGTTGACGGCCATGGGGTCCTCGTTGAAGTCGAAGCGGAAATCGGCTTCGGCGTCGACGTAGGTCTTCTTCTCGATGTCGAGGGAGGCGGCGGAGGAGGCGTCGAGTTTCTTGGGGACGGGGTCGGTGGAGGCCATTAATTCTTCGAGGAGGTTGGGCTTTGCGGCGTTAGTTGGATGTTATGATTTCGCAGGATATGGAAACAGAGTTGGGAATAGGAAAAGGCTTACGGAAATAGTCAAATAATCACAACCGGCCAACTCAGTAATCTCGCCAATACTCCTGAAACTAGCACCCATCACAATAGTCTTATATCCATACTTCTTGTAGTAGTCGAAGATGGCCTTGACGGAGGCGACACCCGGGTCTTCTTCCTTGGAGTAGTTCTTGCCGGTCTGGGCCTTGTAAAAGTCGAGGATGCGGCCGACGAAGGGCGAGATGAGGAAAGCGCCGGCCTCGGCGGCGGCGATGGCTTGGACTTTGGAGAACATGAGGGTTAGGTTGACGTTGATGCCGTGGTCGCGCTGTAGGATGCGCGCGGCTTGGATGCCTTCCCAGGTGGAGGCGATTTTGATTAGGATGCGGGATTTGTCGATGCCGATGGATTTGTAGAGCTGGGGTGTTGTTGTTAGTATTCATTTCAATTCTCGGGTGAAAATGGGATAATGGCATACATCGATGATGTGCAGCGCCTTGTTAACAGATCCCTTGGTGTCGAAGGAGAATCGTGCATCGACTTCTGTAGACACCTTTCCGGGCACAATAGCCAAGATCTCCTTGCCGAACTCAACAAGGAGACGGTCGAGGGTAGCGTCGACCTTCTCGTCCATGCTGTTGCCGTGCTCCTTACCGTATGCAACGGCTACGTCCATGAGCTTGGCGTATTCGGTCTTCTTGGAGGCGGCGAGGATGAGCGAGGGGTTGGTGGTGGCATCTTGGGGCTTGTATTTGCCGATTGCTGTGTTTGGTTAATATTTGATTCGTAGGGGAGATGTTGAGGTTTGTTTGAGGCTAGAGGTGGGATGGCGGGGTCTTTCTTACATGCGAAATCACCTGAAGGGGATGGTTAGCTTCAATTCGCAATGGAAGGATGGAGGAGACTTACCAGAGTCACTGACAACAGTCTGTACAGCAGTAGAAGGTTAGCAGGGCATTCTTGAGGGCCAAATTGGAGTATATCGCCGCCAGATAACAAATGTCTCAACAACCGCAAATGTTCTCCGACATCTCCGTCAATAGGGAACTTCACTTACGGTGCCAGTGGCCTTGAGTTGATCTAAAGAGGTAGACATGATTGCGATTGTGTGATGTGGTTGTTCTGCGGTTCTGTGGTGGGGATCGTGGTGTTTATGTAGGTGGGCAGAGTTTGAAGATTTTGCTGTTGAGGTTTCCGTTCAGCGTTTGAGCACCACCACCCACCAAGCAATCGGGGTCACAGTCTCGCGGAGCTATCGTCATAGCTAGTGGGTGGGGGGTTATTAAGCAGCGAACATGCCACCACCACGGAATCTTCTCCCAATTTTTTATTTTGCTACAGTTGTATTATCATCAGAATGCATATCTCCGTGGATTTTATATAAACATGTTATTTTCCTTATTTTTCGACTGGTGTTGCGCATTTCCGTTCTCTTGACAAAACATCCCACATTCTGCACAACTGGCACATACCGCCCCGCCCTTCGTGCCCCCTTTTCGCCACCGGAGACCGACCTTTGTAAGTCACGGGCAGGGTCACTGTTTCCGCTGATCTAGACGTGCATCTAAAATGTCAGCTTGTTATTCTTATTCAGCCGAATTGTAAAAATGTTTCCTTTATTTTCCTTTCTATTCTTTTAGCCGTGTGTCATTTAACCGGCAACATTTGTGCAAGAAACACGTTCTGCGGGTTGGCGTCTAATTTGCGGGAGAGGTGGGTTTGTTCTATCGGTGAGTATCGTGGCCGCTTCTTAGCCAGAATCTGTTCCGAGTTGCGGCGTGTGAGTTTAGCTTGATGCCCAGCTGCCGGACTGGGTTTCAAATTCTATTTTTGGCATAGTTCTTCGTCCACGGAAAAAGAATCCGTACAAAGTCAAGCATTGATAGATTATCAAAGCTTTTCCGAAAGGTCAATAGCTGGGTGAGGCAAGTTTAAAGCTGCGAATTTAAATTCTAGAAAAACGAAAGTTATGTTCGTGTCTTATTGATTGATAAACCTTGTTCTAGGTACGGACGGTATGAACTTCTTCAAGTCGTAGGGAAGTGGTTATGTGAGTTTTAGAGTAAGACCCAGAGTTGGGGTTTTCCGTGGACGGAGGTGAACTTCAAATTATCAAAAAACAAACAGAAATTGTACAACGAAGATATCCAAAAGACCGAAGATATCCGAGAACATTTCATATTAAGGTAAGAAAATGATTTCAAAAACAGAAAAATATTGTGTCTGGTTATCATTGTCCCCACATAGTTTTCCAATTGGTCAATCCCC
>QGMK01000933.1:0-15139 GCA_007825345.1 Lachnellula suecica
AATAAAAACAGGGCAAACTACATTTAAAAACCTAGATTTAATTTATTTTCGCGAATTTTTAAAAAAAATTTAAAATTGCAAAAAATCGGCGATTAATACTAGTTAATAATATTATTATAATCTTTTGGTTTTATCACCCGGAAAATAGGAGCCGAGATGCGAGGTGCCAGCCTAGGCAAGAGGGACCCAAAAGCATATTGGATAGGGGCATCGGTAATGCCCGAGTCGTTTATATATTGTGGAGAGGGATGTTTCTCTTGGTTATGAGTACAGAAAAAGCTTTCAAGTCGAAGGTTAAAAATTCTCTGGCTAACATATGCACGTGACGTGACCCTTTTACTTCCTCGGCAATTTCTTTCGCTGGTCTCTTTTGTACACGCAATAGTAGCATAACTTGCTTGATGAGACGTATGTAGTAGTTGTCTTACGTTATTGTCTTGATAAATACACGTGAATGGTTTCGACTCAGTCTAGCTCGGTGGACCAAGCTGACCGAACACATCTCGCTCCCAAAGTCGACGCAAATGTGGTTCACTAATTGCAATCGTCATACACAATGCCTTCAAGTCCAATTAGTTCTGGCTGTGGGTACAATATTGAATATCATCGATGCGGCTGAGTCCAGACCTCCCTATATCTTTCCTCTGGTCGAATTTCTCAATAGTCGCGATTGAAGCGCGTTCTGACAACCTGTCACCCCAGGCCTGGGCCTGCCGCTGCTTCGAGCAGCCAGGGTCTTCTCCATATTATCCCACGGTTTTGCTACTATCCGATCATAAAATTGGGGCTGTATGACCCGTCGAGTGACAAACTGACAAATAAGTGTGAAAGCATAAAGGCTGGATGCCAAAGAAATAATTTGTTTGGCGCGCCACCATTGTTAGGAGGAGTTCGATTGAAAGATAAAAAGAGCGTGTGCTGCTTCTCAAACTCTAACATTCTCATCCCATTCGACAATTCACAAATCATTGTGTTGGCAATTCCTTTTGGCGGGCAAAATGCGTTTCTTCACCCTCCTCACATTGCTCCCTCCCCTTACCTTGGGCGGAGTAGTCTTGCACCAGCCGGAGCAAAAGCGCGACTCCCAGTCGACTTTCGCAGCGAGTCCAGTGTCTGCAGCAACTATCCCGGCTGACCAGATCAACGCTCGCCAGCTGGTGCAAAATGTTACATCTAACTCCTCCACTTCAACGTCCAGCTCTTCTAAGACGACAATATCGAGCACCGCCACCTTGACAGTATCCAGCTCTTCCAAGTCGTCCACATTAAGCACCATCTCGTCAGCAACGAGCTCCTCCACATCGTTAGCATCCAGCACTATATTATCAGTTTCAACCTCCTCTACACTATCCAGCTCTACATCGTCAGGGCCCAGCTCTACATCGTTAGCATCAAGCACTACATCGTCGGTTTCAACCTCCTCTACACTATCCAGCTCCTCTACATCGTCAGTGTCTAGCTCTAAATCGTCACCATCCAGCTCCTCCACATTGTCAGTGTCCAGCTCCTCCGCTTTGTCGGTGTCTAGCTCCTCCACTTCATCAGCAGCGGCAGCGACTGGCACCTGTTTTGCAGACAACATATCAAACAATGGGCAAATCAGCAGAACGTTCTCGGCTGCGTCAACTACTTCAAGCAGTATCACAAACGAGCTATGCCAATCTTACTGCGGAAACTTGGGTTACGCGTATTCCGGAACCGAATACTCGCAAGAATGTTATTGCTCAAACACCGCGCCATCAGTGACTTCCAGTCAATGTAATATGGCATGTGCCGGATCTTCTTCTGAGACCTGCGGAGGTCCGAATGCTCTTTCTGTTACGTACAACTCGTCTCAAGCCGTGAAAAACGCTGCCAGTAACGTGATTGTTGCCTCGTACCGGGCATACGGATGCTACAGCGACGACTATCCTTCAACTCGGGTTCTCTCTGGCTCAACTTTTAGTGCCTCCACGCTCACAGTTGAAAGCTGCATCTTATTCTGCAACAACACCGCATACACCATTGCCGGTGTCGAGTACGGTAGAGAATGTTATTGCGGCAATACTTTGAACACGGATGGGTCGACTTATGGAGTTGCCTCGTCGGGCTGCACCTTCACTTGTGCCGGCAACAACAGCGAGACCTGCGGAGGTCCAAATTTCCTTGACATTTACGCAACCGGCCCTCTCACCAGCGGATCGACAACCAGTACCCCTGCCCATTTTACCGTCGCCAATGCTAATGGAAGCTGTGCTTCCGACTACACACCAGCCCACAACTACGTACGGACTCTGTCGGGGGCGGCCACGACATCGAGCAGCATGACTCAGGAGGCATGCGCGAGGTTCTGCGCCGGCTATACTTACTACGGTGTTGAGTACTCCACAGAGTGTTATTGTGGTAACTCCATCAATTCGGGGGCGGTTGTGGCAACAAACTGCACGGATACGTGCGCCGGCAATAGCAAGGAGAGCTGTGGTGGTTCATGGGCCATGAATATTTTCACCACCTAGCTTGTGTGAGTTGTGGTTGGATAAGGATTCGAAGAGAAGTCATCGCGGTTTCAAAATTCGTTTTTATCTAGACTTCTCTGACCTTAATATAATTTATCTGAATTTAATAGTCCTGCCCACGTTTACTGTATACTTCTCCATCTCTGTCAGGGTATCAACGCACCAAGAAATCCCAAACCTTTCCCAATCAATGGTGAAAAGCCAAGTAAGTCTCAGAGTCGAAGTCTCCGACTTTGGAAAGACTCCGGCTTGTCGAAATTTCTTTCTAGGCTCGGAAGTGACACGGAAACTACAAGCTTCACTTCCTCTCCTGCTGATCGCAAGGCTTATATCGCGACTAGGGCTGACAGCGCCGCGGCGGCGACAAACGGAACTTCCGGAAAGCTGCTCCCTGCCATTTCAAGTCTTCTAAGGTAGGATTGAAAGGCTAGGGCAAAATCTTAAATTAACGTGAGCCTTAGTCGGCACAAAAAATATGTGAGTAAAGCATCCCCCAGCGGGACTGAAGGAATAATATACGTCTCCAGCAAAATATGGAGCTCTGCCACTGTACTCAGTTACTCCGTTTGCAATCAGCTCGCCCTAAAAGACCGAGTTACCGTCCGGCGATACAAGGAGCGTTCACTTGAAGAAACCTTGAACGCTCCAATTATATTTACTCTCGTTGGCATATGTGAGACTTACTACATCAGTTTATACTCAGGTAGGAAATCTGGCATCACCGCTACTTCGTACGGGAGGCGCTTTTTTTAATTTGATGCTGATGACTGGACGTGTATATATATACGAAGTTGCACCACGCACAGACTGTAGTACCAGGGACCTTTACTATCATGACGCCCTACCTAGAACAAGCATAAAATAGGCCTTATGTTGTAAGCTTATTCGCTCATGATTAATCCCCTTTTCGGACACAGCTTTGCTGTTTACATGTACAAGCCACGTCTAGGCGGCATGAGACAACGCTTCCACAGGCCTCTCATTGGCATAACTGTATTTTGGCCAGGTCGAGAAAATCCAAACGCGTCAGGAAACTTAAGCGGCAATGGGCATTGATTTACCAGCGCTTCGTAAAGAGCGCGCCTGGATTCTGCTGCGCCAGAATGCCAGCGCACAGTATAACGAATGGTGGCTAGGCTGAGACAACGTCTTTCATCGTATGACTGGAACTGGAGCGCGGATTACAATTAGAGCAGAGAGTCAGAGACTGGACTGTTCTGTTTCTTTGAATCAGGGCCTTGCATACAAATGTGTCTGAAGTTTCTATCTGCGTCGGAGAGAAGTGTCTTGACTCCAGAAGCGCAGGAAGTCATCAGGAAGGGCATCCTAAGAAAGTGAACGATTGCAGCAAATATTCAGGCGATTAACTTGCTATTACCAACGATTCGTGGCGCTGGTGGCAACCTGCGAAGCCTTTCCACAGCCACGAGCAATTACATACCTGAGCCAGGGTCTGTGTTGGCAAAAGCAAGGGAAGGTTACAGTGCCCGCACCAGATTGGCTTTGATAATCACTATTCTGCCCAGCCAGACTTCTCACGATGAAGGATAACGTGAAAACTGTGGTATCTTGAACACTGCACTGCCTCTATGAGTCGAACGAATCAGTTCAAAATATGCCTTGGGGCATCAACAGAAAATCTATAAAGCCGTTGAAACTCGCAACCTCTTATCTACATCTACTTCACGCCGCGACAACTCCTAACTCCACTTTCAAAAGCTCACATACTCCAAAGCTTCAACCTTTCAGTTTCTCCTACCAACCAGCCAAAAAGCAATTCTCTATCGTCGCAACTGCTTTCATAGCTACTTTCGCCACTGCCGTCGCCGCCGACAATTGCTATGAACATTATGCCTACTGCGGATCTGATCTTCTCGCCCACGGTAAGCCTTCCCCTTCTCGAAAGCAGCAATATATTTATAAGACTAATTTTAAGATAGGAAACTACAAAGACACTATTATCGACTCGCTCCTCGGAGCTGGCCAAACCCCAAACGATGAGTTGGTCAATTACACACTCTTCTATTGCGGACCGGACGGCACAATCGTTTTCAGGCGAATTTGTCAGGTGGGTTGTATCAGGATGCCTAATAAATCCCACAAGGACGATCGCTGTGCGTAAAGCTGATTAGCAGGCGGGAAAAGTTCAAAATGGGGAGACTGGGTTAAGCTATAAGTCCGGCATCGTAAAATCTGGAGGCGAACTTAATTACTGCTAATGTAACGCTTAAGTCTTGTTCTGCAGTCTTTTATGTTTCGGCACTCTTTATGACCATCTTCTCTTTAGTCGCCGCTAAAATACACACGATTTCTTCTGAGTAATAGCTAATACTTGGATCCTCACTATATACTTATTGCAGCCATTCATTTTGAAAGTATACATTCAGTCGCTGTTGCCAAGCCCATTAGTTGAATATAATTTTTACAAAAGTGTGAACCAATTATGGTGAAGTGTTTGGGTCCTCGTTTGAAGTTTGGGCCAGTGTAGTCAAGCCCCTGAAATGTGCGAATGCTAAAGTCAGGTGCTTTCGCGTCCCCTGGTAGCTGTAGCGCATTCTCGGATATAACCATATACCGAGATTAAATTTCCTCATCTTCTCCCTTTACCTTCCCATAAAACATTATATGTCACAATTCCATGATGGCGCCGTCGCGTTTGCAGCTTACAATCGCGAGGATTCGCAGAATCTTTGCAGTCAATGCTATTGCTACGAGAAATGTATATAACTGTTTCAATGGCATTGAACAATTCATGCTCGCGCCTCCGGAAATCACCCGACTGTCACACTACAACTGCTACGACGAGCTGGACGAGGATACTGACTCCGATTCAGAAACTGCACCTGACGCCCCTTCTTCTACGAAACCCCCACGTTTAGTGCAGATCAATAATTCCTCAGCTCGAATCAGCAAACTACCCCCAGCGGTCCCCCAGAAGAATACGCTTCAGGCTCAGGCTATCGCCGAAAGTCAACTTTCGACCTCGTCAAATCTCAATAGCGGAAAAGATACTGAACAGTATCGGGAAGAACCGATCCATTCTCAATTCGGTCCCATTGGTTGCCAATCTCATCGTTATGTTTCCAAGCATATGGGTGGACCTCTTCCACAGCTTGTCGTGGATGAGCCACCTTATTTTTACCTCTTGACGACCTACATCAGCTACATGATATTAATTTTTATTGGCCGTGTGCGAGATTTCCTCGGAAAGCGATTCAAGCCGGACAAGTACAAAGGTTTCAAAGAACGAGACGGGTATGCGGCACTGAACAGCGATTTCGACAATTTTTACTTCAGGAGATTGAAGGCGAGGATAAATGATTGCTTCTCCAGACCGTAAGCATTTCGTCTCAAGCTTGATATCATCACACTCTAACTTCTCCTAGAATCACCGGCGTTCCAGGCCGATATATAACTCTCATGGACCGCGTTTCCCACGATCACAACGAAACCTTCACACTGACTGGCACTCTTACGACAACCCTCAACCTGAGTTCCTACAATTATCTCGGCTTTGCTCAATCCTCCGGCCCCTGTGCAGACGACACGCATGCATCTATCTCCACTTACGGCCTCTCCGTCGCCTCTCCTCGTCTCGAAGCCGGCACAACAGATCTTACACAAGAGGTGGAACGTGAGATAGCGGCCTTCGTGGGCAAAGAAGACGCCATGGTATTCTCAATGGGATTTAGCACAAATGCTACTTCATTTCCGGGCTTGATGGGCCCAGGATGCCTCATTATGTCTGACGAATTGAATCATGCAAGTATTAGGATTGGTGCAAGGTTGAGCGGGGCAGTGATCAGAAGCTACAAACACAACGACATGGGTGACCTCGAAAAATTATTGAGAGAAGCGATAAGTCAGGGCCAGCCAAGAACACACACGGCTTGGAAGAAAATTCTGGTTGTCTGCGAAGGCTTGTTTTCGATGGAGGGGAACATTGCGGATTTGCCAGGCCTGTGCCGACTGAAGAAAAAGTACAAATTCTACCTGTTTGTAGACGAGGCACATTCGATTGGAGCTCTTGGGTATGTGATGTTTCGCTCGGTGCAATGGCTAGCTAACTTCTTTGTCCAGTCCGCGCGGCAGAGGGATCTGCGATTACTTCGGCATCGCCCCTTCGGAAGTTGACATTCTCATGGGCACTCTTACAAAGTCATTCGGAGCTAATGGCGGATATGTTGCTGGCGACAAAGCTATCATCCAGACACTCCGATCAACAAACGCGGCAATGATATAGTATGTCCTTTCCTCGCTTCACTTCTTTTCCTTTCTTACGGCCTTTTCGGTGAGTGTTCTGTTGCTTGGCAATGCTGACCTTGTGGATGTTCAGTGGCGAGTCTCCTGCGCCTCCCGTTCTCATGCAGATTCTTTCATCTCTTCGTCAAATCACGTCCACAGATGTTGGTCTTGAACGCCTGCAGAGGATCACGTTCAACTCTCGCTATCTTCGTCTAGGATTGAAGCGCCTAGGCTTTATTGTTTACGGCCACGACGACTCCCCTGTAGTACCAGTGATGCTATACCATCCTGCAAAACTGCCTGCCTTTTCCAGGGAAATGTTAGCCAGAGGAATCAGTATCGTGCTTGCGGGGTATCCCGCAACGCCCCTGCTGACCGCGAGGGTTAGATTTTGTGTTAGTGCCGCGCATAACAAGGAGGATATGGATCGAGTTTTGAAGGCTTGTGACGAAATTGGAGACTTGTTAGATTTGAAGTTCAGCACGGGGATCATGGGTGGCATTGAACCGCTCCCTGAGGGCAAGGTGCTAGCAGATTTCCAGGATCACGCAGCCAGCAGTATTTCCGGTAAGCTTGTCGCTCCTCGATGGAAATTGGAAGACGTCCTCGCAAGTGGTGTGCGAGACGCAAAACTCCAGTTGGGATGAGGCCACGAAGAATTTGCACTAGCCGATGGATGATGAGGCCGCCTCACGGAATCTCACGAAACTTGAAACCAGGCTTATGAAGTGAATTTTGAAAAGAAGACGCATTGCGGCACTTTGTTTCTCTTGTGAAGAGGTATGTTATCGCCTATGGAGGGGGCAGGAAGGGCAGAATCGCGCTACCATGTGCAGAGTTCGCCGAATTTTCAACCCCGCCTTACCCCATAATAAATCCCATGTTTTTCTTCTCGAGTGGTCGTAATTCATGCAAGTTTCGCCGAATTTATTTGCCGCTTTGCGATCGTCTATGCGCTAAAGATTTCGAGAGCATTGGGCGGGGGGTAGTCTTTCTGAGTGGAGACTGGAGATATTACATATTCGCAGCTTTTCTCTCCTCATCTCGAATATCGTGCTCAGTCCAACTGCCAACCTCAATATTTGCCATTTGAATTATAATAGATCAAGTGCATCTGCTCCTGCCAAAATGCCAAGCCCGATTACCGGAAAAGTCGACGTTCACCATCACTATATTCCTGCCGTCTATGCAAAAGGTGTATAGCATATTCTAGCTCTCGTCCCCAATTGTTTTACTGACTTGTCGAAAAGCTGTCGAAGATGCGGGTGGGGATCCTTCGGGTTGGAAAACCCCTGACTGGTCGCCCGAATTTATGCAGTCCATGATGCAGAAAGCTTCGATCCAAACGGCCATACTGTCCCTCACTGCTCCCGGTGTCCGAAACGTCCCCGGAAAAGAAGCCCAAGCAAAGTTGGCTCGGAAAGTCAACGAATACGGGGCACAGCTTCGAGATGCCAACCCGAAAACTATCGGGTTCTTCGCCGCTCTTCCATCGCTTCTCAATGTGACAGAGGTTCTGAACGAGATTGAACATGCCTTTGATACGCTCAACGCAGACGGCGTTACACTCTTCACTAGCTACGGATCCGGAGGTGACAGCCATTATCTTGGCCATTCATCTTTCAAACCAATCTGGGAATCTTTGAATGCGAGGAAAGCGGTCGTCTTCATCCACCCAACACATCCAGCAGATACACGCCTCGTACATCCAGCACTGCCCCAACCTGTCCTTGACTACCCACATGAATCCGCGAAGACTGCATTTGACATCATCTCGCACATTCCCCGAATGCAAAGTCATCATATCCCACGGCGGCGGGACCTTTGCAAGTCTCCTCCAACGAGCAGCTCATGTCACCCCAATGCTTCCGGCATAATTCGACTTTCATATGTCTTACGAAGACATTATCGAGGATGCCAAGTCATTTTACTGTGACCTAGCGATGGCGACATCCCCGGGAGTTTTTGATCTCCTCCAGAAGACCTTTTCGCATGATAGGATCCTTTTTGGAAGTGATGTCCCATATGCACCCGAGGGAGCTGTACTTGCGTTTAACGAATACTTCGACAAGCACCCCATGAGTGAAGACCTAAGGAATAAGTTTGCCTTTGAGAGCGCGGCTACGCTATTCCCAAGACTTGTCTCAGGGTAAAATGAGTGGGTGACAATCTGTCATTGAAGCTCGTCAATCCCATCAGCAGCCCTAAAGTCTACTTCTGCCATGCTCGGCTCAAATCGATTTGTGTATTATTACAACTCATACTTTGGCTCTCTTTAGCTTGCGGCGGCGGCAAGTTATGCATTGATGAAGTAGAGATTTAGTACTAGGCATTGAGGTTGAATTTATCTTGGTCTGAGTTTTGTTCTCAGTCTGGAGTTTCTTGGAAGTGGGGGTACATGCTACTTTTGCCCAAGCTTGGATCTGAAGTTTCCGCGAAGCAGATAGCTTGATCACAATTGAATGTGGGAGAAGCTGGTGACTTGTTTTGACCAGCAATTTTGAGTATTCTTAATCTCCATGATTACAAAGACAGTTTCCTAGGCTTCTTCTCCCCGCCTTGCGCTCCAAAGCTTCTTCTCTTAGTCACATGTCGTTTCAAAATCCTCTGACTTCGTCTCAAAACCACGGGCAAAATCTCTTCCCCTTCGGAATGCATTCGCAAAATCCGTTTACTCCTCCTCACATATGCATTACCCCTCCTGGCCCTACGCAATACCTTATTCCACGAAGCTAGATTCGCCTTTTGCCTTTCAGCAACGTTTTCTCCATAGTTCATCGGCTTAAGACCTCCACTCCAGGCCGATAGATGCCCAGCTACCTCATTCAGAAACCATTTCCGGAAAATCGATAGTGGTTCGCGACTCCAGAATTCGAAACTCCGAATGGAGAACTGGAGGCAAGCTCTTCTTAGAGACGTCTTAGATTTTAAGTGAAAATCTGCGATGTTGGTTGGCGCTTCGTAAATGAACCCGGCTTTGCTGAAATGTTTGGATTGGAACTGTTGAGGCCATAAATCCTCCACCTGTGAAGGCACCGCGGGCGATGGCTCGTCTCGAGCCAAGAACGAGAGTGGGACTCGAATAGATGGGTGATCGGCGTCAATGCCGTGAACATCTCCTGATTTCCTAGGAGTAATTTTGAGATAATCATCAAGCTTCGCAATGAGATTATCCAAATCTTCAGCATCGTCCTCGTCGCTCTCATCGCTTGAGTCGTTACCCAGCAACATCATACCTTGAGTTCGTATTGGTGCAGTTGTCTCCGGAGGGGGCTGGTATTGATAACCAGTTCGCATTGCCTCGGTTGTGGTAGGGATATCAAGGAGCTGGTAATCAAATGGCGCAGTGCCGAACCCATTAGAGTTAAGTTCTGCAGCCATGCGAGATCTCTTTAGACTGAGATCTCGCTGTCGGTAACACATTAGACGGTAGCCGAAAGCAAGACACTATATGAGGAGTAAGCTTCTAGAAATTCAAAGTTTGAAACCGAGATCAGACGGAAGTGAACCTCTGCTACAGAAGCAAGGGTAGCGGCCTTGAAGGGCATACACAAGATTAGCTAACTGACGACTTACCATCATGTTAGTGCAGGTAAAAAGAGCACAGCTAATTTCATCACCCTGCCGAGCACAGTTCGGGCTACCATCGTAAAATTTATGTTCCGGAGCATCCCGAAAAGCCCACCGACCATACAAAGGCCAAGCTGTATCAGAAGGACATACAATTAATGCCAACGCCAGAAGTGCTTGACCTGGCCAGTTGATTTTATCATATATGGTTTCACAACTATCGACAATAAAGACGAACCCTTGCTTCGGTGCAAGACCCATCAACACATGATGGCCTGCGTACAGCCGAGGAATAAATACATAATCCAGTTCGCGAGCTTGCTCCAAGTTTAAACCCATTGCGAACAAGATGGTGGCGAACTGCTGCGACATGGTCACACCCTTTTGCCGTAAGGACCAATCATGTAATGTTTTGAACGAGTCTTCTGATATGAAAACGACTTTCTTTTCGGAGCCTGAAGGTTTGGTTGGAGCCTCCGAGAATGGCGCTGCTGGCACTTCACGTGGTCCAGAATCTCGTACTCTGCTGGACTGGCCCGAATTACCCCTTTTCAAGCTTCCGCTGCGGCTTGCGTTCTGACTTTTCTGAGCTTTCCCAAGCTCGTATCTCGTATCGTTGTACTTTTGCAGGACATTCTCGTAGGACTGCTGTAAACCAGCCCGATAATCTTCGTTGCGATATCGTTCGATGCATTCCATGTACGGCTGGAGGATATCTACTTCGACCTCTCTATAGGGCGACTCATCCAATTCTTTTGGCAGGACCAGAGAGGAAAGTTCAGGCACCAAGTTCAACTTGACATTCTCCCCGTCAATGTAGAGCCCTGGTTCGGGATCATCCTTCGGCTCTGGCTCTTCGTCCAAAGGAGATCCTGGATCCTTGGCAGCTTCGATGGCATCCTCCACTAATTTATCGACCCATTTGGAATCTGGTCCATCTTTTGAGAGGGGTTGAAATTGTTGCCTTTCGTAGACTTCTCTTTGAGCACTTGTCAGTGTCAGGGTGCTCAACGACCGGGACATCCTGACGAACCGGAGGAAATAGGGGATAATCAAATAACACAAGACGCGAATCGTAAGAGAGGAATTTAAACGCATATCTTAGAATTGGGATCTTGAACAAAGGAAACATTTCGTTGTCGCCGAAAACGTGCAATAACTTTATAATGGGATTGTAGAAAATGTGCCGACTTTGGTCATGAATCGCGAACAAACAAAGGAACCCATTCTTCTCACGACTGTTTCAGGAACAGAAGTAAAGGGAATCGGATATAACACTTGAAAACAATCGACCCGAAAGACAAAAGGCGGTGCAGATTATTATTTGATCTTACGATATCAGTCCTGGTGGTCCGCATCCCGTAAAAGATCTCAATGCCAACGATGCAGCAACTAACCCAAGCCCCCTCAAGACCGGAAGCAAACGCGGCTGAATTTTCGTCATGATATAACCTTCTTGGAAACTTGAGCTTGCTGCCTTGAACTTTGCAAAGCCCATACGGCCGTACCGAGCTAAATTTACCCCACCACGCGTCCTTCACAAATCCCCTCCAATCCGCATCCGCCATTCAAGCCATACAAGAGACTATTTAACAGCTGTGCCACACAACACTAACGTCTGTTCATCGAAGAGGAATGGCGCTCTGAAAACGTCCTGGCATAAAGCCACGGCTGTCCGTCGGCTGGAAATTATGCTGTGCACAAAAGTTTCCACTCAATTGATCAATGCTCTACTAAGGGTAGACTCACATTTCATGATCCTCACTGCTCTCATAACTACCATACACGCGATGCCTCAAGAACACAACCTCTTGTCTCGAACTCTCCCAGCACACCTATCCTTGCGAACCAACTCTGACGATAACGACGGATTCCACATTCCTGCAGGCGCCGTTGCAGGTATAGTAGTAGGCATAGTCGTCATCGTCCTCATATCCATCTTCATATGTTGCCCATGCTGGAAATGGCGAGCTGCAGCAAGGAACCGGCGGAGAGGAGAGGGCATCGAGTCAGAGCTCGGTGGCCAGCAATATCACAGCGACAACCCAATGCAGGAGTTGGAAGCGAGACGAGAATTACAAGTTGACGAGCCGCCGAGCTATGAGGAAGTTGGGAGGAACGTGGAAGACAGCAAGCCAGAATTAGATTCTAGTGGAACTATGTGGAGACCTACGAATGAATTGCCCGGTTCGGGTATGGATCACGAGATGGATTCTGGAAGAAGGGAGGAGAGGGACGGGTGGATGGTATCTCCAAGTGCAAGTGGAAGAGGTTTGGAGGCTGCACATTTGCGGTAGCAGGAGCGTTTCATCGTTATCAAAGATTCCTAGACACTGTCAATTAGAGGAAAATATGAGATGTATCGAAATGATGTTTTTTGAAGAAAAGTGGTATATGTTCATAGTTGCAAGATGGGCATACATAATACCATTTCTCCCCAAAACCCAATAACTCCGTCGCTATGCACCTCCATGAAATCACCGAACGCCAGTCTATGGCAGTATACTTCGTAAATCGTCTATATTCACCTCTTCGGCGCCCAGTTCTGCAACCACTGCCTTGCGGCATCTAAATTGCCCGTCTCTGCTTCACAAGCAGCAACACACCACTCAAGGCCAAATATATTCTCAGCAGCCAACATCTCAGCAAGCTTTCTCCTCTTCTGACTCCCCTCATCGACGCAGAAGTACATCGGCGCGCTGCGATCTCCGTATGTATCCATCAGCGGCTTCACCAAGGGCAGCGCTTGTTGCGTGGTCATCGCCGGGCCACCTTTTCCGGATTTTGCATTTGCGGTCTTGCAGTACTCATCCCTGCACCATGCATTCCCGCATCCCTTGATCATCTGGCCAAGATATCTTCGTTCCACGCGTCGTTTAAGAGCTCGCCCTTCAGGATCGTGCATACTGACATACAATGGTCCGAAACAAATGCTGCATAAGCCGAGATCGTTGCCAGGACCTTGACCCATCCGACTTCCCGCGCCGATCTCGCCGTTCTTGCCAACGCCGTGGAGAGTTCGTCCACAGTATACGTTTCGACACAGTGTTGGCTTTGACCGGGAGGATTTCTCCAGCTCGTGATGACGAAGGTGAGTGGCCATATCGCGCAAGCGTACGATCTTGGAGCAGAGATGGCAGTCGGTAGTTCTTGCGCCGTCTGCGAGTTCATGGGCGGTTAAACCCGAGATCAGAGCTTCGGGAGACGGGTCGAAAGGATCCCCTTCTTGTGGGACCTCCAAGTGACAGAATTGGCAAAGAATGATCTTGCCGGGACAGATTGAGGTTCGGTGGGACGCCAGGTCTAGGAGGTTTGAGGCTTTGTAGGGACAATTGGGACATTGCTGTGAAGTGTGGAATATTGCATCGTGCTTAGCTTTGCTCGATGAGGAGTTTCCGTGTTCGGAGTCATAGTCACAATGCCAATGATTAGCCCACTCATCAGACTTCTTCTGGAATACGTTTTGGCAGTGCGGACAGAGTATGTTGTTGCGCAGACAAAAGTTCTCATGTAGCATCATGGTACGTTTAGGCACCCATTGGTGGCAATTCTTACATTGCTCCTCATCTGAACCATGCATTTCGATATCTTCGTCGATGGCGACTGGGTTCTGTGATCCTCCGGACAAAGTTTCCTCGGGTACAGACCTTGCCTGCAACGAAAATTGGTGGGGAGACGAGGACGATGCTCCGGGTGCTGCGTGAGCGTATACCGAGACGAACAATCCTTCCGAGTTCTCTAGCTCAATATTCGAGGGCTGTATGACAATCCTCTTTGATGCCTGCGTACTAAAATCCCCAAATACATGCTCGTCTTGCCGTGGCTTGGCTCGTTGGCGAGGAGAAAACGGGCTCACGAATAATTGAACATTGTCTCCATCCTCTGTCGTCAATTCGATATCAATACTCTGTGACCGATCCCATGACGGAAGTTGAAAATCAACGTAGTCGCCGTCCAAGACTTGCCCCGAAGATGGCTTCCAGATACTCAAATCACCCCCGACTGAGCTTCCTCCTGCAGTCCCCGGCGCCTTCTGCGACTTCGCCACTATCTGCTTCAATGTTTCCCGGGCTTGTTCTTCGTTCAGTGCCTCGATATCCACCTCCAAATCCGTGTCCACGACGCAAATTCCGTCTCCCTCGGGCGCGAACTTGTCGATAAGGAAACGGAATTCTTCAGACTTTGACCCTCGCACCGTCAATATTTCTCCATTTGTCAGAGTTGTGAAGTTCTCCCGCAGATGGCGTTCCAGCAACGACTTCCAGTCCTCGGGATTGTACCCAGCTTCCAGAGGCCGTAGTCGCACGTATGTTCCCTTGGGTAGTTGCTTGGCATGCACCGTTATTCGCGAGGCATCGTCTTCGTCTGTGAGGTCGATGGGCGCCCCAGGAGTTCCGGCATCATTTGAATGTATGGAAACCGGTCTCGACTTCGCCTTGGGTTCGGCAACCCCGAGGGCCTCTAATAGAAAAGGACTTAATCCCACCTCCCCCTCCTTCGCAGAAAACTCGCGGATACCTGCATGTACCACGTTTCCATTCGCCGTATTCACCAGCCGGAATGTCAAAGGGTGTGGGAGTTGTTGCTGCGTATCCCGCCATTGGGACTGCTCAGCTCGTGCGGCGGCGAGGGAGTAGGGATTGAAGGGGTCGAAAGTGGCGTTGGCTGGCCGAGAGGTCGAGGTGACTGTCACCGTCGATGCTGCCAGTAACTGCTCGAGGGCGGACTGGGGGAGGAGGATCTTGTCGCCGGGTAGTGTTTTGTTGCTCTTGGGCGCCACTTTGAAGACCGCGGTCCATTTCAAAGTGATCTCGGGGGTAGTCATGATG
>QGMK01000934.1:0-15137 GCA_007825345.1 Lachnellula suecica
CGCAATTGAGGTACTGTGGGCGATGCTGGGCCTGCTCGCTGGGTGCTGCCGCCGGAGTTGTGGCGGATGATGTGCATTCGCGGGTCCTCATCTTCAGTCAATGCTGGGCTGTGGGAGGGGTCGCGGTGGAGGTGGTCCAGTGAATTCTGGTAGGAGGCGTGCCCTGCGATGGGCGGCGTGTACGGACGTGGTGTTTGCTGGAATGGGTGTACGAAGGAGCCGGTGCGTTGGCCGCTGGCTGTTGTTGCCGTCGAGAATTGCGAGGTGCCGCTGGTCGAGCGATTGTGGTATCCGCGGCGTCCCGGCTGGGTGGTGGTGGTGGTGGAGCTGTTGTAGTTGAAGACATCGTGAGATGACCGCGACGGCAGACCGTATTCAAATCCCCCGATGCCATCCTGCTCAGCGGCGGATCGGTCTAAATCCAGCGAGTTCTTCTCCGACTGCGTCAATTTCCGTAGTATAGGCTTGACTTTCGCCCGCGATTTGGACGTCGTCTGCCCCCCGTAGCTGGCCATCGCGACGACGAGGGCGTTGTCGACGGTGAGGATGCCACGGTGCAGCAGCAGAAGCCTCGCTGCGAGCCCCGAGGAAGGTCACCGCTTGCTTATATGCTTCGCATCACTGCGCCGCAGGATGGCTGATTCCGGGCACCACGGCGGAGGAGAAAGATCTCAGATTAGATCATACAATATAAATAAATCTATACCATACAATGCCAATACAATCAATCAATGATGGTGCACTGACCGCCGCCGAGGAGCAAGAGGAAGATGGCTGCTGACGGAGGATGCGAGGGGGATGAGTTCAAGATAGATAGATCCAGACAGACAAACAGCTTCCGCCTCTATAATAGTTGTATATTCGTAGGATTACGAGTAGGATCCAGCAGGACTGACCAGACAACAACAACCCCGACCCCGACCCCGACCCCGACCCAGACCCCAGGATTGCAGGTGCAGTGCGTGGTGTTTCGCTCCTGGCCTTGTTTTGTTTCGCCGGTCCAGGCCGACTCCACGCCCCCAAGCCCCAGAAAATCAAACAGTAAGCCCATCAGCCTCAAGCATACCAGGGGCGCAGAACGGACCTGGAGCGGCTTTTTCAGCGGTCCAGCTCGCTCGCTCTCTATCTGCCTCTCTCTATCGCAGCCCTCATACTGGCTGGAATCCTCTGACCCCTCCATTCCCCCCTCATTGAGAAGGTCGATGACCGTTACTACGGACCAGAGTTACGGATAGCCGGGTCAGAGATAGAGATAGATACAGTAGTACTGTATGAGGGACATGCTGCAATCCAGCTGAAGTCTCAGCGTGCAACAAAAGGCTGTGTAAGAGTTTTGCATCAATGGCGCGGAGTGAGGGGCTTAGAAGGGGCAGCGACGCGTGGTTGTGCTTGGTGGGGATGCGTGGTTTTTGGCCTTTTTTCAAGAATCAAGAATCAAGAATCGAGAAATCGAGGGCGCGTTAGAGTTGACGGTTACTACTGGTGCTGGCACTGACACGTTACTGTGCCGTCCAGATGTGATCGATCTGCCCCAGGTGGTTAAAGAGATCTAGATCCAACCCAGCCTGTGCCCTACGCTACGCTACAAATCGGATTGGTCACATCTGGGAGGCGTGGAGAGAGGTCATCGTGGTGGTTGGTAGTGGTGGTGCTACTCCACCTTCGGATTATTATCGTGGGTTTACTTTACTAAGGAAGCATGTACAGGCAGGAATATATTCGACAGCCGCGAACCGGACGCGGTATCTCCTCCACGCGAGTCCTCGATATTGTATATATGTCGATAGAGTGCCTCCATATACTTATTAATCCACTACCGGTCCCGAGATTGGCAGCCATCGTATATATCCGGCGCGGTGCCGTCTCTACGGTATAGATTCCTCTCGATCATCCCCCGTTATGGTACTCGAGGAGGACTTCTCCGCCATCCGCTATTCAGCTACATCATTCTCAAGCTTGATCACCAGCAAACTCCGTTTCCAGAATCGGTAATACCTTCTACACGACTGGAGATCCGCCGGTTCAGCCATCCTACCAACGCCAAATCCCTACACGTGCTTTGCCTGAAGGGACCGGGGATGGAGAAATGTAGATCCGGATACAACCTGCAGTGCAGTGCAGTTTATTCCTGTCAGTGTCAACTTACCCGTAGGTGCCAGCCAGCCATTCCGAGATCTGGTAGCGAGGACTTCAAACACACTTAAGATGCAGCGAAGAGAAAAAAATGTTTCCTGCAGATGACGCAGGAAAACATTTTTGCTTTGCTTTCTCCCGTCCGCAGCATCTGAGACTTGGTGTGGAGGTGGAGGGCTGACTCGGATAACACCTCTCTGTTTCCAACCCGTGTTGTTTCAAACGCCGCAACCTCCACAGCAAAGATATCAAGCCAGCCTGCACCTCGGGAAACCTGCTAGTTTGCACGAGTGACAAATTCTTTGCTGCTACTGGTATTTGGCTGTCATGGCACGTTTTATCTTAAAAAAGATGCGGTATCTATCCGTAGGGCCGTACGAGCAGATATCTAAGTGACTATTTCCAGATCTCACCATCAAGCTCTAGCCTCCGAAACTACTGTGTTGTGATCGACGCCACTTCAAACTCAAGTCGTTTATCGAAATGGGTTCCATGTAGCTCCACTTCCACCAACAAGCTAAGAAGATGGAACGGATGTAATGTAATGTACTGCACGGTTGTATGCAAGTGTTCAGAAGCGTGCATCGGCGTGGGAAAACGTAAACTTTTATGGGGTTCCGCGATCTACCTTGAGGCTATGTCTTGTCTTGCTCATCGATATCGCGTCCGTGTCCGTTGCTAGCGCGCGCGCGCTACTTATGTGAGAGAGTTCGAAAGGGTACTTAGGTACTTGGTGCTACTGCACGACTTTCGCGCGCAGACGAGAAAAACGGGCGAGAGGTAATGGCATCATGAAGTATTGACTCAAGTACCGACATGTATCTGTTGGATTAAGTGTGGAGTGGAGTGGAGTGGAGGTGGAGGTGGAGGTGGAGATGGAGGGCGGTTTTTGTAACGGTAGCTTAGGTAGATTATTGATATGGAAGTGGAGGTTGAACTCCACTGGGAACGTCCATTACTCGCTGTCGTGCAGGAAGGGATGACTTAGCCTGTGTTGGCGAACTAATGTAACAGTATCTCCGCTGTACAGTACCTGCAAAATTGTTCCTCCGTACAGCGAGGCGCGTCTGCATATCCTCGACAGCCGACCGGCCATCTGTCAGTATTATTATCCCCGAACACAGGTATGTGTCGGAGAAGAAGCAGAGAGAAGAAAGAAACTGGAACAGCGTAATTACGTTAGTAGCGGAGGATTTAGAGACAGATTGCAGCGCATGCACGCGAATCTTTAAACGTCCTGCTTGCTTCTAACCGAACGTATGAGGTAGGTAGCTCATGTATACAGTACATGGTTTATGGCGTCCCCCAGGCGCAGTTAATAAGGGGAAGAGACCTCTTGCATCCGTACCAAGATTCGAGGGTAGCAGTACATACAGCATAGTATAGCATAGTACATGAACATCCCGACAGGTCACAAGTGATGAGACGGTTGATCCCGCCCGATCCATACCGTACTGCAACAATGGACGGCTCTCCGACTTAGCAGGCAGGTGAGTAGGAAGTCCCAGGGAACGGAAGGGAAGGAAGGATTTGAATTGGAAGGGAATTTGGAATTCGAGTCTTGAGCTCCAGCGTGACCTGGTAATCTTCGGCGGCGCCTGCTTCGAGCCTTAGAAAGCCCGAACTCGTTTGATCATTTCCTGGTGCCTCATGATGTTGGTACGGTCCGTACATGTTGCTGTACTTAGTAGTTTTCCTGGTCCTGGTCTGAGCCTTCCTATGGTTCTCCACAGTAATTCGCGGTTCGCCCACTTCTAGTGCCTTGACTCTTGAGCCTACCACCACCCCGCCCAGTCGTTGCATCGTGAAAGGGAAAGCCCCTCATCCATCGACCTCGACTATCTGTTCTCGGCCTAGTTCGCCCACGGGCAATAGAGTTTCGCAGGCGGCAACAGCGTGAAGGTCGCTTCTAAATTTATTTGTGTCCTCTTATTGCTCTCTCTGAGACTCCCGCGTGAGGTGAGGTGATACGTGCTGACCACTCCACAGCACGGCTTGTACTCGGAGTACCTCGCATATCAAGTTACAGCGCGTGCATGGCGTCTGCAGTACATCGCGTCACCCTGCTGCTGGAACCTTGTGGAGAAGATTCTTTCTGCTGCTCCTTCTGAGGCCGTGGCCGTAATTAAGAATATTAATGCAAGAATGGTACAGCCCAGTCCTGTATAGAAGTCGCCGTACAGTAGTTTGTCGGCGATCCATGAGGCGAAAATAATAGCTCATCTTCCCGCTGCAGGGCCAAAATCCTGGGGCAGGAACTCGTGCTTGATCAATTTGTCAGATAGCAGCCGGCGTTCCAGGTTAAGTTGAATTGGAGCTCGAGCTGACGAGTATTTGTTGAGGAGAAAGAGTACGGAGATACTCTCCTCAGAACTATGCCTTAGTAAACGCTGCTCCCACCACCACTTGATGCCCATATGCCCCTCCTCAAGCGCCATCATCGCGCTCGCCGTCGAGCTGCCCCTCACGGCAAACCCTGGTAGGTTGCGAATACTTCCCTTTGCCCCGCCGACCGCAGACCATCGCCCACCTTTCGCACCCCTGCGCTCCCTGCCCCCTCGTTGCGATCCTAGCCATAGCTCTTATTTGGCAGCTGCATGGCATCGTAGACTAAAGGCGGGCTTGCAGGCTTGGTGCATCGCTGTAGATACTCGCACGCCCACAACCGAAGCGCCTCGCCCTTCGCCGTGCTTCACTGGTCGCCAGGGTTGCAGGAGGCTAGAAGTTCCGGACTATGTTCGAAAAGGCGTTCCTAAGATGTACAGATGCGGCCCTGTGCAGCGCCCGATTGACCATCCCGTTAAGACACCCTGACCAGAGAAGCTCAGCACCCGCAATAGCGATGGCGCAAATAATAATGACAAGGGCGCTGGACAGAGGCTTTCCCGTCGAGCCTATTCAGGCTGGATTGAGCAGAGTTGCAGTTTGAGACAGAGTTGCAGAAGGGGAGAAAAGTTCAGATTGCAGCTTGCAGCTTGCAGAACAATAGCAGTGCTCTGTAGTCAGGCGTAATTGTAGTGGGTGTAGTTAGCAAGTACAGTGGGGAGTGGAAGTACAGCAGGGGAGCTCCTTCTGCTGCCGCGGGCTGCTTTCCCTCTGGACACTCTTTCCTTCACCCCCCTTCCCTCTCGGCTCCCATGCGTGCCCTGTCCATGCTACTACTCTTACCCTTGCGGACCATGTTGCCTTGCGGACCATGTTGCCTTGCAACCTCCTTGCAACTAACTGCAACTGCAACCCGAAAAAAGTGGCGCCGGCAAGCGTATTTCAACAACTGACTTCATCTCTCTGCTCGCGCGCTTTTCTGCCCCAGTCTCCAGCCCAGCGCCTGTTGTCTCCAAGTTGATCCACTCCCCATCTCGATCCCTGAACTATCCTTCTACTAACGTCCGACTACTCTACTCTGTACCATAAAAATATGACTGATCGGGTTCGCGTCCGCTGCTTAGATGCTGCTTCTGCTCAACTGCTGGTGCCGTGCCCGTCGGCGTCTGCATCTGCGTCTGCACAGTGGCTGAACTATATAGTCCTCGACGGGCCTCTCCACGATGCTACTTCTACCATGACATCTCGGCGACACTCGTGCTAGGCGTACATGACGGGCTCCGCTGGTACTGTATATTTATCAATTGCAACACGAGCACATAGGGATGACGGTCTTTTGGTGATCTTTTATCTCAGTCCTTCTTTGTTTAATACTATCATATCGTCACTATCAGTCTGATTATCCGCGGCATCGTCAATATCACTTGTTGTTGTCTTCCGCGTCTGCGTCTCAGCATAATATTTGCTCCAGAACACATCAGAACAGAACAGAAGCAGCGCGTTGCATTTCGAGCATTCTTGCATTTTCACGGCTGGATCCAGTGAAGCATCACTTCTCGCCCAATTCGGATTTTTCTGCAGAAAAAGCACTGGCCGGCACTCTTCACTCGACGGGTAACGCTTCCAACCACAGACAATACCACAACACCACCACCTGCCATCAAGCCGGTTTTCTGAATCTGTGATCCTGGACCGAACGCCCCCGGACTGAAATTCCTAAAATAACAAGCCATTCAATTCAGCCTCTCTTGCCGCTACTCGCTGCAGGGTCCCGACTCCTCGCTCCAGATTCACCTATACGTTGACAGCCCTTTTCAACTTCCAGTAGCGAATTAGAACAAGATTCCCGGGATTCACTACAGATCATCTGGCTGAAGATCTTTCACCGGTTACCACATGATCGCGTCGAAATTTTTGCCACGAACGCACTGTACGACTTCCCACCTCAGTGGCAATTCAGCCTATCCACAGTCAACCACCCTCCAAGAATCAACATATAGCAGAAGTCTGATCTGAGCATTGCAACCTGGCTATCTGATTATTTCGCTGCTTTCAGATCATCCCACCTGGTATTCAACTCGGCATGTCTTTCCTAGAGCTCCTCGACGTCTGGCAGTGGACATGGTTGGTCCTGTGGTAAGTCAACTTTCGACCCCTTGCCTCACAAGTCTCTTCGTGGAGCAGACAACTTCTCCCAAGAGGCTTGAGGAGAAATTTGGAGGTACTTAATGGTGTCAAATGCTAACCTCAACCCGACAGGCTCCATCGCTACTTTCGCTTCATTGTTAACACTGGGAGCCACTGGCTGTACCGGACAGTGCCAATTCCCACGAAGCCGTCCTACAACTCCAAAGATGTCACCGTCATCATCCCGACAATCCACAACAACTTTGAGGAATTGAAGGAATCCGTGCAAAGCATCCTGGCCTGTCAACCGTACGAACTTCTGATGGTGACAACCTCGGACAAATACCAGAGACTTCTGGGCTTTGTCAAGTCGTTGGAGGTGTCCAACATCCGCGTGTTTCAGGTCCCCATTGCCAACAAGCGCATCCAAGTCTGCGAGGCTATTCCGAAAGTGAATACTTCTCTCATTATTATGGCGGACGACGACGTCACGTGGCCCCGTACCATCCTCCCCTGGTTGCTTGCACCCTTCGAGGATGCCAAACTCGGCGGCGTTGGACCATGTCAGAAAGTCAAGCGGGTTCGGTCTGGCCACCCCATGGAGCTGATCTTCAACTGGCTTGGCGCTGCTTACATCGAGCGGCGCAACTTTGAGATATCGGCCACCCATGGTATTGATGGCGGCACCTCCTGCATGTCTGGTCGAACCTGTGCCTTCCGATCCGAGATTTTGCAGAGCCCACTCTTCCTCGACGGCTTCAAGACGGAACGATGGGGCAAGTTCCAGCTAAATGCTGACGACGACAACTTTGTCACCCGGTGGCTTGTCTCCAACCAATGGAAGACCTGGATCCAGTATAACAGGGAGTGTGAGATTGAGACCACCCTTGAGAACAACATCAAGTTCCTCTACCAATGTTCTCGCTGGGCTCGCAGCAACTGGAGAAGCAACTATACTAGTCTCGTCACCGAGCAACATGTCTGGAAGTAAGTAGCCGCTCGGATGCCGCATTGGTACATGCTAACAATAACAACCAACAGACAGCAGCCTTGGTCAACGTATGGCTTACACATTGCAACATTTACGTCTCTGTCATTTGCTTTCGACCCTCTGATCATCCTGTTGACTATCAAAGCCACCCAAAACTGGTCTGCTGACTACCAATTCTATGCCGTTGTTGCCCAGCTCGTCTGGATGTCCGTTAGCAAGGTTGTCAAGTTGGTTGGTTTGTTTGTACGAGAGCCTTCAGACTTGATCTTCTTACCGGTTTCTGTGATGTTTGGATACTTTCATGGCCTTATTAAGCTTTATGCTTTGTTCACACTTAGACATGTACGTTTTCAATGCCACCCCTACTCATTCGCTTAACCATGGCTAACATCCCTCAAGACTTCCTGGGGTAGCAGAGCCGATGGTGATGCTAACGATAGCCATCGTATGAGTCCTCGAGCTCGCCGCAGCGAGAGCATCACTCTACCACCGGGTAATCACCCAGGCCTCATCCGCTACAACGATGACAAGAGCTACACCTCCTCCGAAAAGCACGAGCTTATGGACAAAGGCGCGGACGATGACGACGGGAAATCACAGAGCATGTTTGGGAATGCTTCTACTTCCGATAGTTCTAGTGACGACGATTCTGACGACGATTCCATTGATGTTGATGATGCGGTTATTAGTTCGACAAAGGTGGAGGTAAAGGTGGCCCATGGACGCTAGTGCAGCATAACTCCATTGGGACCGTTCTCCATCCATCCTGGTTCTTAGCATGTTCCATTCCATTCTCGGCGCTGACGACGATTTTTACGACTTGACGAACGCATGACTTTGCGGCTTTGGCGGTATACCACGCTGGATTTTGCTGGCAGCATATTTGGGGTTCAGGGCGAAGCGACACGTCTGCTCCCATTCACATCACGATACGATGTGGGGAGTGACGGCTTTTGACTTTGTGTTATTATGCCCTTTCAGGAGTTTTGCTTCTTCCCACTTTATATCTTCTCTTCTTTTGGTTGGGAAAAGAACATGAGGGACCCATGGTACAAAGCACAAAAACGGTTTATTTCATTCTCGGGAGCAACAAAATTTTTTGTCTCTGATATTTTTTCGCCGTCATTGTTTGGGAGGCAGACCTCGATTTCCAAAATGTTACTCTACTTTGCAATGCGTAGGCTGGTTGGATGGGTGGAATTGCTCGTCTTGTTTCCGAAAAGAAAATCACTTCCTTGCAAAATTCTCTGCTGCTGCTCTGTTCTTTCTCGATATCAAAATGGCGATTGAGGCCACTGACCTGCCTTTGCTTTATTAGATGGGAGAATTTCGGGATAGAGAATCATCGATATGTAGATGAGAGGCTTAATTTGAGAAAATACACCCACAAACCTTTACCACAAGCGCCATGATCAACCCTATTGCAACTTATTAACCCACCATCATTAAACCATCGGCCTTGAAAATTTATTTTTTATATGTTCTGAATAAATTATAACACCCATGCCACACACGCACACCCACGAACCCCTGCACCCACCCTACCCTCCCTCCACATCCCGCTACTGCATGCCATGCCATGCATATGCAGGCTTGCATGCGTGCAGGGAACGTTACTCAAGCCTATGAGATGTGTGTGTGTGTGGGTAGGTGTACCTTTTCAGATTTCCGACCTAGGAGCAAGTTTCCCGCAAAAAGCAAAAATGAGCGTAGGCGCGTTGCGATTGCCGGCGGTGCCGATGTCCTGAGAAGAGCCCGAGTCCGGCATGGACGTGCCGGATGGGGTCGGGGTTGGTGTTGGGGTTGGGGTTCCGTGTGGGCGGTGCGTTTGTAGATGCGCTCTGTGTTGTGTCATTGTACAGTCACAAGCAAAGAGAGAGAGTCAGTCTAATGGGACGGGAGTTATTATTATTTTCTGTACAAGTACTACAGTAGTATTTTAGATAAAAATACTACTTGATGTTTCATTCCCACCCACCGGAATTCTGACGCTCACTTGGCCAGGGGAGAGGAAAAGATGCCTTTTTCTGGCCCGAGGGACTGTGTCCCGGCCGTTGGAGTTGGGGCATGGGGCGTCCTGTGCGACGTGAGGTCGCTTTAGCCGGACAGGCTGAAGGCTGTGGTGTGGGGAGGGAATGAGAGGTGTCATATTCACATGTTTTGTGAGGATGTTTTATTTCATATGAAGTAGCAAGCAAACTAAACTGGTCATTGTTTATTTATATGTTGAGGCCTGCGAACACGAGATGCTGTGCCAGTGTCGAGATATTAGGTGTGCTGAGCTTGAACGGCCGGAGGGTGGGTGCTGAGGGGTCGCTGTGAGCACGTGTGGGAATGTGTTTTGTACAGTGTACTTAGCGACCCCGACGCTTCTATCTAGGGGTTGGAGATCGGGGTTGGAGGGAGTGTACATGTAATGTACATGCAGGCATGGGGATGGGATGGGGTGCTGATGCTGAGGGCCCCATTCATGCACGACGCTGAGATCGGAGGGACCTGCATAGAAGATTCCTGATCTTGGTATGTTATGCTGCCAGCAAGACTTGCTTCAACGGTAACGACCTTAATCCTAAACTCGAGCCAGGATTGTTAATGCAAAGTTTGTATGTTCACAGACATCTGCAGCAAAACGCTCATTCTTTTGTTTTCTTTCCGTCGTGCACTGCTTGCCGCTGCTTCCCCATCGCCGCGCAACCCCCCTTTTCTTCTCGCGCCGCCGTTGGCGACTGCGGGGTTCAGCCACAAGCACTCGCCAAACGTCCCGAGAAGTCCACCATCCACGCACCCCACCACCACACTCTATTTGACATTCCCACGATTCGATCCTTTGCCTCCACCTCGTTCCCCATTCCAGTGCGTACTATTTCCAGCAGATTTCTTCTTGCTTGCACTCGCCGTTTATGACAGCTGCTTTTCTGCCGGCGCACACAATGTGCTGGAATCATGCAGTGCTCGTACGAGAAACCTGTATCTGCCGAGCTGCCAGCACCGCAACAGGAGCCGTGGCGCTGGATGTAGCAGCGGCAGCAGAACAACTGTAGAATGGCATGCACACCGAGCCGTGATGTCCCGAATGTGCCAGAAAGGTGTGGTGGGAGAGCTGGGATCTGAGTCGAAGCGACTGCAGCTTCCGATGGGTGTCAGAACCTAAAGTGTACTTGGGATCGTATCGTGGGTGCGCTGGATGGCGAGAGTGGGAGAGGGAGGGGGAGGTGCATGCCAGTTGCGGTTGCAGGCTGGCGAGTATGTCGTGCTAGGTAGTGCCAGATCTGAATGCCGTGCATATGTGCGACCCTACTAGGGAGGAGCGACCTGCCTGGCCTGCCTGTGCCTCCGTCTGAAAGAAGACGTGGATCGTGCCCAGGGTGATTTCAAGATTTCGACCCACCACTGTAGTCAAAATATGAACTACCTGAGCTATGCTACACAGCATCAATGTGCGATGACGAGCTGAAGGTGGTGGTGGTATGCTCGTCATCGTGCTCTGGTGGGGTTCATCTGAATTTGAACCGAAGAGGCAACTTTTCTCTTTTATTTCTTGCTATAGATTAAAGTTTTCCTTGCGGCTACTGTACATGCAGTATGTCGTGTACTGTAAGCATCTGGAATATGCGCCCAAGGTCTAGACCTTCTGGATCTATAAACGCTATTGCCGTGATGCAAAAGTACCGAAATGGACATTGTGAATCTTCAGCCCATTGAAAGCAGGCCTGTGGCTTGACACAGTTATAAATTAAAAGTCTGAATATATGCTACTGCCATGTTTCATGCGCCTAGTCAGCGTTGCCGGCTAGAAACAAAATATCTTGCCTCATTGCCGGAGAAACCTCCCCTTTCCCCGTGTAGATATACGACACCACGTCGCGCCACGCCTCAGGTCTCGGCATGGGCAGGTCGATCGCATCGCCCTTTCGCACGTGGCCGGAGAGCATGAGAGCGCCTAGTACTGGAAGGTAATGGAGTGCATATTCGATGTCTGTATGATCACTTTCGGTCAGCGAGATTTAGGCTTGTCGTACCGCGACTAGTAGATGCACTTACGGATCGGAACTGCTCCTTTCCCAAGAGGGCCAAGCTTTCCCCCGGGGCTGCTCTCAATGCTTCCCCGTCTGCCGCTTGACAGCTGCTGGGCTGAGGATCGCCGTTGTCGGCTGGAGCGCCGGAGTCGAGGGGGGCTAGCTCCTTCGGATCTGTTTCTAGACCGCGGGATGCTGGACCGCAGATCCTCAATGTCAAACTGTCTTTGTATTAAGAAGGGATTGCGCTCCTTCGCCCTAGGGACTACCCGCGCACGAATCGTGACCAGGTTGGACGATCCGGGCTGAAGGTCGCGGCTTTCTCCTTTGGCGGCTGCTAGGCTGGGCCGGCGCAGGCTTACGGCGTTTACAAATGCGTCTGCGGTTGCTGAGTTTCCGAGGTAGACGCTGCCCCAGTCCCGTAAGCGGTCATGGATGTATAGAAATGGGACGTCGGAGGCGGTAACGAGGAGATCACCGGATCGTTGTCGTGAGGTGATCTTTCCAATTTTCATAAGGTCGTTTTGTTTCGTCCCGGTCATCTGAATATCCGCCGATTCCTCTATCTTGATTTCAGGCAGAGCTTCAACCGTTTCGGGTACAGTTTGCAGCTTGATCTTAGGAGAAGAGAAGGTAAATCCTTCTAACTGCGCCGCGAGATCTCCTTCAGCAGCGACAGCAGAATGCCGCCTTGGGAATTGATGTGCTTCGAATAAACTTCTACGCCGCTGCTGTGCGTTCAGCTTTGGTCCGATTGGTGTTTCGTGCTCAAGGTGGTATGCACGTGCTGCGACGATGGTCGGGCTCGGAAGAGTGGCTGCAGAATTCAAAGAGAGTGAGGATTGACTTGAATTACGACGTTTGCCTAGATCTTGTCCGTTTTTGGAAGTCGCCAATGGCTGAAGGTCTGTATGGCGTCTTCTGGACATTGTGGAAGTTGGGCTCATGACTTTGGCTCATAAGAGAAAGTGTGTTGAATATCGCCCGATTGTGTACTCCGCGTATCATCGAGTTATAACCTAAAGCCAGTCGAAGGCGGACGTCTGTTTCACAGGAAGACTTGAGATCTCGCTGCTGAGACTGAGAAAGAACGAGGTGGTTTGGGGCAGACCCAGCGGTCGCGTGTGCCGCACTGGACGCGTTCACGGAAGCTGTCTAGCAGCAGCAATACGTGACTGATCGATTTGAAAAGGAGGAAGCTTAAAAACACGAAAGTAAATTCTAGCAACTCGAATAAGAAAAATGAGAGCTTTGCAGACAGACATGCGCAGCTACAATTGACGTCGGAAAGCTTAGTATATAAGGAAAAGGAGCGTTTGGCAGATGCATTCCTCGAGCGACTGGGGCTTGAGAATTTTGCAAATAAACACAAAGAAAAGTGACAGGCGTCAGAATGTTCGACACCTCCCTTACATCTTGACCTCAGCGGACAAAGAGACTTCTCGTACCGTGCACTCTTCCCGCAACAGGGCGGAGGCTGGAGCGATAGTCCCTCGAATCAGTTGAACAGTGAGTCATG
This sequence comes from Lachnellula suecica, assembly GCA_007825345.1. Lineage (NCBI taxonomy): Eukaryota > Fungi > Ascomycota > Leotiomycetes > Helotiales > Lachnaceae > Lachnellula > Lachnellula suecica. The sequence goes on from QGMK01000934.1 coordinate 13,112, forward strand.
ATGTGGTGTTGTCGATGGAGACGATCGGCCGGCGTGAGGAGATATGTGTCTTGACTTTATGCCGCAAACAGTGGACATGGAGAATGCATGGATGTCAGTGGCAGAGTTGGACCCTGTGAAGCTGTGTCACCACGAGGCGGGAGCCTGCTTCAAGCCACCCGTTATCATTGCATCTTCTGAAACAGAAACGAGGTGCAGTCTTAAAGAAAAGGACATTCCGCAACTATTCGTTGGGTTAAGATGACGGGTGCCTTGGATTCCTTGATCCAACCTGCAACCCTCACGGGAACTGATTCACATGATGATATTCCCAGAACAGCATCCACCTCAGAAATAAGGTTCAAACAACACATCAACGGTGATCTGTCAAGATGATCATTTTTGGCGGTGAAAGTGGAGAGGAGATGTTGAGAGGGAGGTGGAGGACAGGATATCCATGTTGAATGAATTTAAGGCTGGGAAGGGGACCCTTGCACTCGCTTGCCCGGCGCGAGACGCGAACGCGACTTCTGGCATCTTCAGAATTCACGACTCCGAATACCCGTGGGATGGACAGCCAGCTCGGTCCACAATAATTGCTATAATGTCGAGGGCAGCAGAAGCAGCTATGGCGGCGAGCTATAAAAGTCTGAAAGAGGACTTTGTATCGAACCTCACCGGCGGGAAGATTGGGGAGATCAATTATGTTACTGCCGTTGCACCAGTAAGTATTTTCTGCCAGCTATGATATATCTTCTGACTCGAGAAAGGCAGCATTAATTCTCTGGTCTGCGCTGCAATCACGGCAGTCGTTCTTCAAACCATATACCCCGCTGGCCTTCGCAGTTGATTTCCTCCTCAATGTCTGCGCCATCCTGCTCGCCATAACACTCTACTCCTCCAACCCGATCCTCCTCAACCTCCTCCTCCTCGCCCCCGTGGCCCTTATATACGCTCTCCCACAGCACAGTCCCTCCAAAAAAGCCAGGATCCCACCCTCGAAACAAAAAGATGCAGAGCCCGAGAACCCGCTTCCCAAGAAGCCCTTCTTAACAATATACAGAGGCGCAATGCTCGTCGTAACCTGCCTCGCCATCCTCGCCGTCGACTTCCGCATCTTCCCGCGGCGCTTCGCAAAAGTCGAGAACTGGGGCACGTCATTGATGGACGTAGGCGTCGGCTCCTTCGTTTTCTCCGCAGGCGTCGTAGCCGCACGACCCCTCCTCAAAGAACAACTGGCAAATAAAACAACACCCCTCAACACACGGCTGTCCAGATCACTGCGGCACTCATTGCCGCTGCTTGTGCTGGGGTTTATACGGCTGTATAGCGTGAAGGGGCTGGATTACGCGGAGCATGTCACGGAGTACGGCGTGCACTGGAATTTCTTCTTCACGCTGGGCTTTCTGCCGCCGTTCCTCGCTGTTTTTCAGACAGCGTTTAAATACATACCCTCGTACGCCGGCCTGGCCATCTTGCTAGCGGCCTCCTACCAAGCAGCGCTCGAGTTCACGTCTCTAAAAGCATTCATCCTCACCGCGCCGCGCACGAACCTCTACAGCCAGAACCGCGAGGGCATCTTCAGCTTCTTCGGGTACCTGGCTGTTTTCCTCGCGGGTCAATCAACCGGCATGTTTGTTATACCGCGGAAACTTTCGCCGACTCTTAATAGCGGGACTGAGCAGCGGAAACGCCTGCTCTTGACGCTGGGCGCCTGGAGCGCGGTGTGGATAGCGCTGTTTGTTGTGTCGACGAATTACAGATACGGGCTCTCGCTCAATGTCTCCAGGCGCCTGGCGAATCTGCCGTATGTGCTGTGGATAGCTGCGTTCAACTGCAGTCAGCTCACAGCATTTTGCCTCGTTGAGACGGTGTTCTTCCCGCAGGTTTATAAGAGCAGTGGGGAGAAGGCGGAGAAAGAGGCGTATGAGATGGCTACGAGTAAGGTGCTGGAAGCGTATAACAGGAATGGACTCGCTGTGTTCTTGGCGGCGAATCTGGGGACGGGGTTGGTTAATCTGACGGTTAGGACGCTGGAGGTGGGGAG
>QGMK01000935.1:0-15110 GCA_007825345.1 Lachnellula suecica
ATAATTCCGCCAAGAAACCCCACAGCCGGGGGGTGACAACGGCTGTGAAAGCACCAAACCAAGCCCCTTGTTCGTGGCATTTCTTGGCGGAATTGTTTCGCCTGGGACGAAGTAAAAGGATTTTCTTACATAAATCAATACGAGGAAAACTGGAGAACGGTAACTACATCCCATAAAACGTGACATCGTATCTCACGCTTGAGGCTCTCTAACAGAAACTTCGCGCCCGACGATGTGCGGGGTAAGAGCGAACAAGATACTTGTGGTCCGGTACCAGACTTTCGAGTCAGCGGAACGGCTATAACGGACGGTTCGGAGAAGATAGAGAACTTGTGAGCTCTGGCATTCTGGTGTTTTGTGTTCGAAGAGGTGTTTCAAAATTTGTTATTCTATCGTGTCGTCTTTCTGTTGTCGGTGGCCAAAAAGACGAATTGTCAGTGGCGGAAACATCTCCTACAGTACTCGCTCAAGTTGAGCCCAAAAATTTGTTCTCAAACCCGTCGCTTGGATACTGCTATATCTCGAACGGCTCGGACGGCCTGTTTAGGGCTAATTCGAAGTACTTCGAAGTACCTGCCCGCGGAACCATCTCGTTGCAACGGTGTTCACTTTTCGGTAAAGAGCGTCATGATCATCGCCGGACTCTGTCCTTATTTCCTCCAATTCTCCGTTCACCCAATCAGATCCTTTGCCGCTTACGCATGTTTATTTCTGTGTATTTCTAGACATAGATCCCGCATTCCGTCGACTTGGCGCTACATTTTGTGGGGAAGTTAGCCTCACCACTTCTCGTATTCTTGGCAAACTGACGACAAGAGTGAGTTTTGTGGGGTGCAGTTCAAAATTCTCTAATTAAAACTATTGAATCTAAGCTTATACTCTATTATCCAACAATTCTCGCTTTTGTGGAGTGGTGGCCTCTCGTTGTTCTTTTGATTCGTTGATTAATATAAAATCATTGAATCAATATTCTAGGGGCATCGGATTTTGCGGCTCTTCGGAGAGTTTTTTTACTTTGTATGAGGCTTTTTCCGCTTCTTTGACCAACAGATGGAAACTATGTGTAACGAGAACAAATTCTACTGCGTCATTCCGCTTTTGGGGCAAAATTTTGAAAGTATATAGAGTGCTTTCTGTGCCAATGAGGTGAAGTATCATCTGAACATCTCACCAGCTCCCACACATCCACTCAATACTCTATACCCCAAAGTTCCCAAACCTCATCATGAAGTACTCAGTTTCTACCCTTGCCTTTGCTCTGGGAGCCTCAGCTGTCTCCATCCCAAGAGACTGCACCTTCACCCTCTCAGCCTCCGGCGGCCAATCCGGTACTGTAGGGCAGCTCAGCGACGGCCAGAACCGCGTCGGGGGCAATAACCCCACGGGAACCTACACCATCTCCAACGGACAAATCACGGACTCCCAGGGACGTGGCTGCATCCTTACGCCACCAACAACTCAGTTCCAGTGTGATGTTGGCGCAACCCCGACTGGCGGCTTTGCTATCGGCACCCAAGGCCAGGTCACATACAATGGCTCAACCACATTCTACGCTTGCCCCGCTACCGACAGTATGTACAACATCTACACCACTTCGGTTCAGGGCCAGGCCAAGTGTGTCGAGATTGAGCTGAGTGCCAGCGGGTGTTACGCTTCCCAAACCTCATCTCAGCAGTCCAAGACAACCCAGCAGTCCTGCCCCGCACCATCGACCGTCACCGTGACCTCCTTCGTCACCCAAGCCAGCCAATCTTCCATCTCCTCAAAAGCTAGCTCTTCCGCCCCTGCTTCCACCGCCTCCAGTACAACCTGCCCCGCCAATCTCAGCGGTTCCTATCAATACCCCCACCTCATCGTCCCCGTCTCTTCCACTTCCCCCAACACCGCAGCCGGCACCTCCTACAACGGCAACATCGATTCCACCACTTCCTCGATCTTCAACTTCGATATCCCGTCCTCCTACACCGGCACCTGCTCTCTGGTCTTCCTCTTCCCTGAGCAATCTCAACTTGAGACTTCCTCTTACACTTTCTCCGGCAATGGCGTGTTGGATTTCAAGCAGCTCAGCACCGTTGCCACCCAATCCACCACTTATGCCAACCAAGGCACTGTCAAGAGCGATTTGGGCGACTTCACCGTGAAGCCTGGAACCTCAACTGTTGTCGCTACTTTCGCTTGCCCGGCTGGCCAGGCTGTCAGCTACGAGATCTCTTCAGTGTCTGGGACTTCGCTCGAGTACTTCCAAGACTACAACCCAAGCCCAATCGGTCTCTACATCACTTCCTGCTAAACATATTAGCGCGAGAGGAAGTGAACTTTAGTATACAACCTTTTAATTTGGGGAGTGTTCTCTTGAGCATTTCTCCTGTACCACCACATTCATTTACAAGAACCACGAACAAAATCATGACGGAGGGATGGATAATGTATATACAGATAGACATAGTCATCATTAGCCCCTAATGTTAACTACAAACGTTTTACAAGCACGCTTCCTCCTCTTACAATTTTGATCCCTCTGGACTGTTGGAAGGTATTGAGAGTTGAAGCACTGGTAGCATACAGCAGCGCAATTAACAGATTGCAGCCCTTTGACTCTATTAGAGTAGATCTTCTCATTTTGCGAGGAAACATGTTCAGATTTACGATCATTCTAAACTGTCACTCGAATTGCTCTCAAGGTGCGAGGTAACAACTACATACCAGCGTAAATAAACTGTGAGAAGTGGACATTCTATTGGACTCAGGAAGACAGTAAATTTACCCCAGTATACTCTCTTCGAAAAGAGAGTAAAATCTTGCTTGCTAACGCCAAGTTCAATTTATTATACTCGTGTTTGGAAACTGACTTGAAATCAAAGATTTTCGAAAGCTGGGGGAGTGAAGGGTACTGGCGTGGCTATAGTGAGATTCAGCTTTAGCAACGATTACCAAGAATAAGCCACGATATTGGTAATAAGCTCGATAAAAACGTTTCCTGCAGCCGCCTTTAATACAATTGGTCTAAGAAAAGCAAGCTTATTGAGGTGGGCTGTGCGAGTGAGCTTATTAAAATAAAATATTACTCCGAGTGACCCGACTTATCAGGGTGTGCTTCAATAGTTGGCCGGCGGCCCCTATTGAGGCTCGTAACGCAGGGATCTGACTTCATAATAACACATCTGCTGGATAGAATCATGGCGGGATCCGGGTATCCGGAGAACGTCCAGAGGGGGTTCTAGATGGATCATCTATTCAGACAATCAGATCTAGATCTTACCCAGATATTTCTGGGTATCCGGATAAAATCCATGTTTTCGGGATACGGGTGGGTGCAGTGCTGGGTCGGTGGGTTAGAAAACTTTCTGGTAACCTATAATATCCTTTACTTGTAGTTAGGTGTTCTGGCAATCTGTGAAGGTATTCAAAGATGTTTTTTCAGAACTGCCAATCACTTTTCTTTCCACCCATATTTTACTGGATATACAAATATCATGGATCTATTCAAAGAAAAATAAGAAAATTAGAAACAGCTGGATAATCCGGAATTTAGAAGAAATTCACGGGATATCTTTCATCCAGAAGTTTTCTTATCGGAATGCAGGTTTCCGTCCACATAACATCCATATCCAGCCCTAAGTCTGACATAAGATAAGACCCCCGCCGCTTCATTGCAGCCACTAACAAAGCATATGTCCCGAGGAGGGGGTGTGGAGGTAGATAAGGCCCTGTCCCCACGCGACAAAGCTGGGATGCATGCAGTGTTCGTCTGCACTTCATTTGGGAGGCAGTCAAGAGAGCCCACCCCGTGCCATTTCGCCTTGTCACTCGCTTTCTTCCTAATCGAAATGACCTCTTCTTCCAATCCAACCCCTTACATGCGTCACAAAGCATGTCAAACTTGTCGAGAGCGCAAGGTCAGATGTGACGGAGGAACACCCAAGTGTGGGCGCTGCTCCAAGTCGCTCATGCAGTGTTTCTACGCGCCATCTTCCAAGAGACTCAGCAGGGCCGATGTTGCGTCGGTGCTACAGACCTTGAATCAGGGCCTTGGTAAGAATTGCTATTCCCAGGTACATGTGCTATCAAGCACTAACTTGCTTAGTTCATGAGCAGCAGTCCAGTGCAGGCCTTTCCCTTCCACTCCTTCCGAAACTCTCGCTCGACATATATTCCAACCCGAGCACTTCCTACGGCAATATTAACTTGGCTAGTGAAGGCACCGCTCAAACCCAGGAGTATGCGCTGGCATATGCTCAGGATGAAGGATTTAATTTCAGTAGCGGAGGAGGCTATACGAGCTCTCTCACTGACAGCTCCGGAAGCAACGAGAACATCCCCCGGACGGAGTGGTTGTCACAAAAAGACTTCAATAAAGCCATGAGCGCTTTGGGCGGTTTGCAAGAGCCTCTAGAGCCCAACATCCACGATTTCCCCAACGACTATTCGCCAGATTTATCTGGTGACCATCCAGTTTCAGCAAATATGTACATCAACAACAACCAAGCCATGGCCACCAACTTTTGGGATTCGGGGAACCACTCCCGTTCGAATTCGGCCACGCAATTCCCCCAATCGCTCCAAGACCGGCCTTCCAGCGAAATCTATAAGAAACGGCGGCGGCATCATGGCGATGATGATAGTTCAACTGAAGATCGTACTAGTGAGCTGGATAGCCGTCTTTCTATTGATCTTCAATCCGCCACTCTTCAGTGTCTTTCTTCCAAAGATCCGACTATATTGCCGTGCGGGACTACTAACCGCCGCATCATCGGCACCGGCGCCGCCTTTGACGGAGTCAGTCCTCTGCGCGGAACCGAAAACTACCTCGAGTGGGTCCGCGCAATACGAATCGCAGCGAGGAAAGAGGGTGTGTGGGGTGTAATTTGCGCAAAATGCGACAAGCCCGAGCTCAAAGCATCTGCCAGCGAGGTTGATAAGCATCAATATCAACAAGATGTGTTTTATTGGGCTAGCATGAACGATCTCGCTCTTGGCGGGTTGGAAGGGAGTCTCGAAAATGACGTCCAGTTATCGGTCGAGCATATCGCGAGCTCGCATGAGATGTGGTTGAAACTTGAGCGCGATTACCGTCCTACCGATAGTCGCATTCTATTTGGTTTGGTCGAGAAGATAGATGATAATTCGTGGAATACTTATGGTAGTGTGGAGAAGATCGCTAGTGAGATCATGTCAGCGCAGAAACAGATGGCGATGCTGAAGCAGAGCCCAAAACTGCCGGACTGGTACTTTAGTATGAAGTTTCTGCACTCACTGGGTCCTAGGTATAGCGAGTTTGTGTCGGATATCATTGATTCGAAGGGGGTATTGACCCATGAAGGTATGGCGGACGGTGCGCTTAGTTTTCAACAAATTGTTGCTGAAGCACTGAGTGAGGAGAGAAGACAAACTTGAGTAGATAGCTTGGCTCTTGGGTGAAAAAGTTAAGATGAGATAGCTTTGGTAGCAGTGGGACTTGAATACAATAGATCTCTCCGCTAGACGGCGAAAATGTGATCATGATAGGGAAGTAGTAAGATAAGAAGATGGAAAGAATAAAAAGAACACATAGAGTCCATTTGAGTTTCGATTTGTCGATGCTTTCCGTTTTTGAACGCTGGGCAAACCAAGACCGGCGGGAAACTTATAGATAATAACTGCCGTCATACTCACGTTTGGGGCAGTATGCTCTGCGTTTGATATCGAGCATGACCTTACTCTTTTACCTGATGTTCGTGCATCCGTGGTTGAGAGAACATTCGAACTCTAAAGTGGAACTCGGCCCTGTATCCTGCGGGCCACTCAAATGGAGGTAGAATACGAGCAAGGCTGATAGTATTGGCCGAATATCTGAATCAATAGATTTTCTAGGTTTGCTTGCGGCACGAGCAGGCTACACAGTTGAGGAAGACGCGGTAATCCGAACTCTCGGCCCGGCCCCTCGGCAAGCGCGCTCGCCCCTTTATCCTTATCTCGCTTGTCGACTTCCCCCCATAGCAGTTCAAAAAGTTCCAGAATACATGCCAGAGATAAACACTCTGTCGGTTACGTACCACCTTTTTCTACCTCGTCCTCAGAAATCCGTGTTAATAAGATGTTTGCAAGCCATCATATTGCGAATCTTGAGCCTTGGCTTAGTATTTGCCCATTCGAGATATCAAGGTGTAAGCAATACTTCACAATGGACCCTTGAATGTGTTTGGCACACAACATCTTGACCATTGGTCCATCTTCTGCGGTCTTTTCGTCAATATGGTGGAAACTGTATATAACTTAATCCCCAAATCTATTTAAGGGATGCCCGGCGTCAGTCAGCTTACTTGTAGTCTTGCTCAGCTTACTGAGTCTATTCTCTCACAAGAAAACACTGTTGAAATGGTGATGTGAGGATTGTGAGCCATAGCAGCTTTGACGGATTCCAAAGCGCAGATACTAGGCATGGGACTTCGTGCCCGGATTGGAAATGGTCGAGAAACTACCAAGAGCTTCTTGAGCGGCGACATGTGCGCTGATAAGTTTGACCAGCAGCAGAATCGGTGGGCTTCTTAGGGTATGTCAAGTAAATGTGAGCCTGATCGGAAAGTTTCCAGCTGCTGTGAGTCATTCTGAGTGATTCAATGATTTGTGTACGCCGCAGGCGGAAGACATCCTTGAAAACATGTTCTAGCCCTCCCTAACCGATGACTTTCGAATGCGGCAAATATCGTTGCTACTGATTCGGATTCGGAAAGTTCGGCGTAGATGTTCACGTCAGAGGGATAGTTGGTGCTTGAGGTAGATCGGGCAAGATGACACGAAACCACAGGCTAGGCTGCAAAAGCCCCAGGTTGTAAAACCCACAGGCTGGGTAAGTATAGGTTAACTCGAATCTTGCGTAAGAAGGCGGAGGAGGGATTATAAATTAGTATTTTCGGCAAAATTACGGTTGCTAGTAACCCTTTTGACTTATTATCAACGTTCACCTTAATTATAATTATAAAGCTCATAAAGTAAATCCCACACTGGGTTACCTGATATTTTCATTGGGATTATCAGAGTTGCTAATTATTTCTGCTCAGTTTGTCTTTTTCAGCCTGAGGATAGCTGACCTTGTTGGCCATTAAAGTCAGGATGAAGGGGGCTGGGGCTAAGTCAGCTGGCCGAGGATAGCTGATTTTGGCTATTGGGGCCAAGAAGGGGTGGGGGCTGAGGTTGATTCATCCTGGTTGAGGACCATCTTCAATCTGGGGCTTCTCATTCGCTGGATCGGATGACAGGTACGACAGCAGCCGCAGATTCCTCGCGTGTGAACCACGTGCACATGATGTACTTGGTCGTAGAATTGCTTGATACTGTCATTAACCTAGTAACTACTTCTGAAGTGTTCGGTCCGCTCGGCCCGAGCCACTAATGATCGGGCGAAGGGCCAATATTTTGACAAGCATGGCTGAACTACTTAGGCTAGGCCGACCCGTCCCCGAGATATCAGAATCGCTACCTGATCTTTTGCTGATGTCTCATCTCATTATAACCCTGCCAAAAGCCTCCTCTAACCCATAACTTGAAGCCATCTTCCAATTTTAGGGTAGTAGGGTCTTGAACTTCTGAGGCCGAGCCGTCGTGGTAAGATGTGGCTCGGCGCCACCGGCGGCTGACATTGCGGCACGTATCAGGATCATGACTTCCTTCCGACAATCATAGCAGATATTGCCAAAATAGGCAATTTTGAGCTATAAATAAGTTCAAGTTCACTTTTTACATAGTCCATTTCTGGGGTAGTCAGGTCGAGAAATTCTCAGGCCGAGCAGTAGTGAGAACTGGTTCAGCCGTCTGATATTGCGGCGCGTAATTGGATCATGATTGCGCTTTGACGATTATAGAAGATTTTGCGAGAAGGGCAACTTTGATATAAAGATGGAGTGCCTACCAACTCACAAAACCATCCCATAATTTTCCAGTGATTACAGCACGAATCTAAAAGCCTGCCTATTCTGCTATACATTGTTCAAGATCAAATTGATCAAAGTCAAAATGGCTGAACGCAAGGAAGTTATGACTACTTCGGAGTCCTCGATTGCGGGATCAGGCCCCCAAGATATCCAAACAAAAGTCCCCAAGTCCATATACCAGAAGATTTACAATTTCTTTGGCTTCTCCAAAGCATACAACTTCAACCTTTGTAAGTCAATTTCCAATGTGAAGCCCTCATGCTAATTCATTTCGTCCACAGGGGTAATCTTTGCTGGCGCCATGTTTGGGTTCTCGCTGTCGCGCCTCGAATTCTTAAATTATGACGGAAACTTCTCCAAAAATACGAACCCGGGGTATTGGTATTCCTTGCATGCGGGTTCCTACCGCGTTGGAATGATCATGCATCTAGCTACAGTTCTGCCCGCAGGCTTACTTATGGTACTACAATTCGTACCAAAAATCCGCCATAGATACATCATGTTCCACCGTATCAACGGTTACCTTCTGATCCTCCTGTTGGTGCTTACAAATGTGGGCGCCATGATCGTGCTCCGACATAACGACAGCGGCACAAGGATGGGAGCGCAGACCGCAGAAGGCTTCTTAGTGATTATAACGATGATATCGATGGGCTTGGCATATTGGAACATCAAACGTTTACAGATCGATCAACACCGTGCCTGGATGCTGCGAGCCATGTTCTACTTTGGAACTATTATCACAACCCGCATTTTCGTCCGGACAACTGCCGTTGCTATAGGCCATATTGGAAATTATTATCAGGTGTGGACATGCGACAAAATTGATTTCACTTACAAGCAGTTTGGATTCAGTGGTATCCTAGCACTGAAGTATCCGCAGTGTTTGATCCCGGGTGGGACACTGGATGGAAGGGTCGTCGTGAAAGCAGAGGATACAATGACGGCCCCCGAAAACGGTGGTGCAGGCGGTGCCTTGGCTTTTGAGTTTGGGGTGAGTCCCCACAACTTCCCCAACTACTCTCCTCTATCCTTGGAATTATTCTGTGCTGCGAGACTGATATATTAATAGCTGTGGTTGAGTGTTGCACTTCACATCATTGGAGTTGAGATTTATCTTAGTCTCACGCCGCGCGAGTCGAAGAGGCTACGTCAAGTTAGCTACGAGCGTCAGCTAGCAGCGGGCTTCAAGAATCCAGGTAACAGTGGCACGACAGTGCAACGCTGGGGCGACGCTGAGGATTGGGAGCCGACGAAAATAGAGCAATGAATGTGGTTAAAAGATAGAAGCATTGGTCTGGGAAAAGGAAAGAGGGTTAGCTATTGCAAAGAAGAATTCAACAGATCTTCCACTCCACAGGGAAAGGCGGCGATTCGACCCTCATGGGACATTCGAAATCGAGTACTCGATACCTGAAGACATCTTCTATACGAATTTGTTTTCATCCAAAATATGTAACTGGTTTCTCAATCTTCGAGCCAAGCCGTTGCGTTTCTTCTTTAAAGATCGTGTTGGAAAATATTCTGTCAAGAGGAACAGCCCTGAAAAGGCACGTTGTTCTGTACGTCACAGAAGTACAAAGTCAGCATATGTAACGAGTACGATTCGCATTTGCTTATGCAGTTCATTCTTTGCTATGAGATTTAAAGACGAAAACAAAGAAGCAGTCAAGAGCGCCCTTGAGATAATTGGTCTGATGGTCATGAGAACCCTGTAAAAGCGAGTCTGGTCTCTTGGCAACATAAAATACACCTTGGACTTGATGCGAAGTTTTGAAATAACTTTGGGATTTAGTTACTTTTGTTTGAATGGCTTAATCCGAAATTTTCTACTTCGAAGAATGGAAAAGAAGCTTAAAGTAACAAAACTAATATGGCTTGTATCAATACTCATTCGGGAAGTTCGGCGCGGAAAATTCTCATTGACTTATCTTCGAACTAATGTGTTGCAAAATAACTCGAACTCGATCTCGATCTGATGGTTGAATTTCTCAAGGAGCCTAAGTCTATAGTATCAATAATTGCACTAACAGTGCATATGCTAAGCTAGCTAAATAAATCACGGGCAGATTGTGAATACCCTGCAGGCTCCTGCAAGATGATGCAGTCGAAGGAAGACTGGTCTAGGTTGCAAGTCTATATGATAATATGATAGATTGACAGTTACTACTCGGACTCGGTACTGGCACGGTATTGGTAAATATGTGTCAGAAACGGGGAACAAATAATCCAACTGCTAACTCTTGAGACCCTTTGGCAATAAAGTGTGGAGGGTCTTAATCAACCCCGACACAATGGTCATCGTTTCTACAAAAAGTATGTGATATCTCGAGAAGAAAAATAATAAGTCATAAAAGTCCAATAGGTTGAGCAGAAAGAGGACACGAGAAAAGTTGAACTCTCTATCAGCCCGTAAAGTATGCCCTTTTCGCCCTCCACTCAAACACCAACGCCCAAGTATGTTTATTCTATCCTTCCAAGCCTTCTGTAAAACTCCAAGCAATGCCGCTATATTGTATATGAGATCTGTTCTAAGTGTTCATTGGAATCATTCCTCTTTCAGGACGACCTTAAGCTCCGTTTCTGCACCATCGTTAGCCATGAAACCAGCAAGGAGTGATTAAGAGCTGACTTACAAAAATGAAAGGAACAATCAACACAGTGAGAGCAGTCGCCGCGATAGTCAACCCATAAGTCATGCTCAATGCCTGAACAATACCCTCAGAAATCGCCACTCTCGTCTCAGCCGTGAAGCTCCTAAAAACATCATTCGAAGCGCCACCCAAAATAGCGTGCGGATCACCAGAATAGTCCGCCGGCAAAAACGGTTTGATGTATTTAACGCCCAGGTTCTGGAAGATAATACTCGCGCCCGAGACGAAGAAGACGATGCCGAAGCCCTGCATTACACTCAGGACCCCTATGGCGTCAAAGACATCCTCCATTTCCACCACGTCGGAAACACACCCGAAAGCGCTCATAAGCAGACAGCCGCCGCCTATGCCGAGGAGCACGCTGTAGCCGTAGACGGCACCATTGCTTGTCGCGGCTGTGACTGTGAACATAAGCGCCCCGCCCACCAGGCCGAAGATGCCGCCGACGAAAAACCACGGCGCGTAATACCCGAGTTTCTGCATGAAGAAGCCGTTGAGGAGCGATAAGATGACGATGGCGAACACGAACGGCAGTAGGCGGACGGCAGAGATCAGCGGAGCGTCCCCTTTGGCGAATTGAAAGAAAAAAGGGATGTAGTAGATGGGGATGAACACTGTGGCGGTGCCTGTAGCAGTGGCCCACTGGAGTATGGCAAGTCTCCAGTTCTTCAGCATGCGCGCCGGGTAGAACTTGTCGGTCGATTCGACGAAGGGGTGGAATATCTGCGTCAGGACGAATGCGAACACGGTGGCTGCTGCGACGACCCACAGAGCGATTTCGCTGCCCGATTTCCACCCGTATGTTGTTCCTCCAAACTGCATCGCCATGATAAAGCTGACGCAGAATCCAGTGAAAATGACCAAGCCCAACCAATCAAACCTCGCCAGCTTCTTCCTCATCGACAGGTTTGGAGAGAAGCTCATAGAGGGGAGGATAAAGAAATAAACGGGAAGAAATAGCGCGTATATAACAAGGTTGATGTAGAAGCCCCATCGCCATGTTGCTTTGCTTTCCGCGAACGCGCCACCAACCTAGGTGATATTAGCTGAGGTTCTGTATGAATAGAACAAAGACGTTACAATTGGGCCTAAAACTGTACCCAAACCCCAGACGGGCGTCACTAGGGAGATATAAAAGGGCCTCTCCTCGACGCTAGTAGCGACGCTCAGAAACGTTAGGCCACCGGTATACATCCCACATCCTCCTACACCGGCTATGATTCTGCCAACAATCAAAGCGTTCATCGTAGGTGCTGCTCCCGAGAGAGCACTCCCGATCTCAAAGATCGTCACGAATCCGATATATAAATATTTGATATCGAAGAGGGAGTAGGCTTTCGAGAAGGGAAGGTTGAAGGCTGCGACTGGGAGAACAAAGGCGGCTCCAAGCCAGGCGAACTTTTCAAATTCGCCGAAGGAGTTGATGATGTTGGGCTGTATATCGGCAACCTGTTTGATCCCTCAGCATCTCGAGTAAACAGGAGGATGAAATGAGGGGGATCTTGAGCTTACGACTGTGGTGTCTAGAGAAAATAGAAAGGTAGATGAGAGCATGGAAAGTACAGCGAGGGCCCATTTGAACCCCACGACCTTGCGCTCATCGCCCAGTACATGTCCTGCTGACACATCTTGCAAATTATCTGTCTCCTCTTTGCTGGATCTGGTGGGAGTGATTGTCTCCTGAGCTAGCTTTGTCTCGCTGTCTGTGAATGAAACTGGCACGCTGTCATCTGTGAAAGAGACTGGTATGCTCTCATTCCCGGCGGCGGCCATTTTGAATAAGAAAGGTGATAAGCCCAATGGCCAGTTCCGAAGAAGTTAATACTCCTGATGGAAAGTTGAGGATACAAATCTTTCTGAAACTTGCACGGAAAACAAGAAAGGCACGATATCAACACGAGAATAGGACGCAGCAAGGTTGCACTTGCGCCTGTATTCTTAGCAATTCATCAATTTGTAGGAGTACTTTCGGACTCCGTACTTTCAAGCCACCGAGGGCTTACCCACCTTACCATTATCATCACGAATGAAAGTGCAATGTGCTCAGTGCTGTAGTCTTGAGTATCAAAAGTTACATCCTCTCCGTAAAAGTAGCCAATGGCAGGATGTGCTCGGTCCGAACTTGCAAGGGGGCATATCGTCTATCCGGATATGCTGACAACCAGTTCAGAACCGGCCTTGGCTAGCTAGTGTGCCACCCTTTCTTGATTCTTACCCCCTTCTAAGATGTTCATGCGTCTTCACCTTGGTTGAGTGGCGGCTGAATCAGATCAAATCCCAGGATTCTTGGCACAATCTATCTCAAACTCGACAATTGTAAGGCCAAAAGAATAGGATTCGAGAGGCTATAAATGCCAGAGCTCAGACAACTTATACACCCATAGTAAGAATCAGGGCGAAAGTAAAGTAAGTCGGGGCCGAGAGGTTGGAAGATAAGAAGCCCTGCTTCTGTGCTCTTAGAACTCGCTTAGCGAGCCTTAAATAGCACGAGTATCCAGGTATATCTACAATTGTGAACAGTTACGCACAATCTTACACATGACGCTCTGGCTCTTTCGTGCTTCTATCTTGACTGGATCTCAAACCTCTAGTTGTATATAAGAGCTAAAGGCTTGAAGTAAACAATAATCGTAAAACAAGCATAACACGTGATATCAACATTATGATCATGTTTTCTGTTATTTTCTTTGAGCACAAGCCGGAAAATAAAGGATGCGATTGGTTTGATTTCAATTCTCTAATTGTCCGCCACTATTACTCTTCTATTGTAAAAACCCGTAGGAATGCGACTTTCGACCTGGATCCCTTCTCCTCAACAATAAATCAACCACAACTAGCCTATAAGCTGTTTATCAGGTCCTTTATTTTCTTCGAGCGTGGAGTCGTATGCTCCAACAGTAAAAAAGCGTCAATGTAATAAAACAATTACTAGCAACTAATATTTTGAAACATCTTCCCATCCCAATCGACTCTACAAACAACGATCCAACTATATTCCTGACCACTGTGACACTAGCGGCTTAGCTCGCAGAGTAAAATGGCTTGCTTCTAGCTCCAAGTCTAGAACACAACTGCCACAACCAGGCTTCTAGCCCAAGAACACACTCAAAGTCACGTGTTGTCGTGATCTTCAAGGTACCTGCCCAACCAAGCAAGAAGCTCAATCACGACATCGCCCTCCATATTCTCACCATCCGCTAGTCCCCCACGAAGCCAGGAACCCGCATCCTGCGCGTCTGTCTGCCACTCAGGAGTCTGGGATTGGGAACGCCGCGACTGACGCTATGCGATCTCGTCATATGTAGGCGTTTGTACGCGTGCTTGCTTTCTTGTATTTGTACTTCTCTATAAGATTTCCTATTTCACTGCCGCTGTATTTCTCTCGCCTTTACCAATTGATGTCTCTTATTTGAAAGAACGCTGGGCAACGGTAATAATGTCGAACGAGAAAGCCGCGCTCGAGCAGCCGGAGCGCGAGAGCTCCCTCGAGGAAAACTCGTTTGCGAATCCAGAGGGCATTGATGAGAAGTCTCTTGTGCGGAAACTGGATCTCAAGTTACTGCCTCCGCTTACCTTACTCTACCTGCTTTCTTTCCTTGACCGCAGCAATGGTATGTTCCCTTTCGAAAATGATTTGGGAGGAGATGGCAATTGATGTTTGTGCTTGTGTAGTTGGGAATGCGAAGCTGGTGCATTTGACGGATAAAGACCAGCTGAATATCACGGGCAACCAGTATTTGCTGACGCTGACGATGTATTTTGTGGGATATGTGAGTTGCTCGAGGGGATTGGAGATTTAGAAGAGCGAGGCTGATTGGTGAAGGTTTTGTTTGAAATTCCTTGTAATATTATTTTGAAGCGGACGACGCCAAAGTATGTTGTATCTTCAGGGTCCCCATCATTTGAGATGCTGATTTGGGTTCTCAGGTTCTGGCTTCCGACATTAATGTTGGCATGGGGCATTGTCGCGACCCTGTTGGGCGTCACGCAGAACTTCGCCGGATTCGTGGTGGCTCGATTCTTCCTCGGTGTAACAGAGAGCGGGCTGTTCCCCGGCGTGGTGTTCTATCTCTCTATGTGGTACAAACGGACGGAGACCCACTACCGCATCGCGCTGTTCTTCTCAGCTGCGTCGTTGGCCGGTGCTTTTGGCGGTATCCTAGCGTACGGGATCAGTTTCATGGATGGTGTAGGCGGTTACCGTGGCTGGAGATGGATTTTTATTTTGGTATGTGTCATTGGGTCCTGAATGATTAATGGACTTCATTGATTATTGATTAGGAGGGACTCCTTACGGTGCTCATTGCGGCGGCCTCGTATCTTTTCATTCATAACTACCCATCTACAGCCCCTTTTCTCACCGAGCCGGAACGAGCCTTCGTGCAGGCGCGTTTAAAGGGCGACTCGGACGCCACCAACGACGAGAAGTTCTCCTGGGACAACGTCGCATCGGCCATGAAAGACTACAAATGCTGGCTATACTGCAAGTGCCCCCCTTCCAAACACACAACACATCCAAATAAGCTAACGGCCTCCAGGCTTCGGTTTC
>QGMK01000936.1:0-15101 GCA_007825345.1 Lachnellula suecica
CCCACTTTCTTGCGCCAACAATTCACCACGCCCCTGCGCTGGCCAGTGAAAAGTAAATCCGCTTCCAGATATTCGTCGCCGTTGCCTTCATACCAACAGCAAGCGCTGATCCAATCATCGTCGCCTACTCCTTTCTCAAGTATGAGCTCGCCGTTAAGGGAGAAAATAGAGATGCGCTGCCCGCGACAAACGACAATATCGCCCGTAACGTCGTTAATCGCCGCGCACTCCACAGCGCGGCCAGAGGTGAGTTTGCGGATGAATTCCAGCCGATTCAAATCCCACAGCAGCACTGTGCCGTCAGCAGACGCACTCAGCAGCGTAGCGAACGATTTGCTGACCGCTAGACACGTAACGGGAGTTTTATGCCCGAACAAACTCGCGCGCGGCTGCAGCTCCACCGCTTTACCGGGCGCCGTAACCAGCGTGTGTGCGGACAAGACGCAGTCCTCGCCGGCGGTGATGAGGAGTTGGGAGGAGGCGAAGATGACGGCGGAGAGCTGGCCGCGGTGCAGGTTTTCGAAAAGCCCGGCCGGTTTGCGGGACTCGGTGAAGAAGAAGCGCGTGCTGTGGTCGGCGAAGCCCCATTCGAGGTATTTGTCGTAGGTTGGGGGGAGGTTGAGGCGGAAGGCTGTGGCGCAGAGGAGGCGGTCGAGTTTGGGCGCGTAGATGAGGGATGACACGCGCTCGTGGGAGTCGAGCAGCGGGAACGGCAGGCGCGTGAGCGCATGTGCGGTTGTGTCGAGAGTTTTCTGCCGGATAGGGTCGCGGCGCTGGTGCGGGCGGCTGAAGACTTGGTAGGGGGTTTGCCCGAAGTTGTGGATGATGGAGATGGTGCGCTTGCGGTCGTCGAGGTCGGGGATGGAGTCGAGGTTGGTGGCGCCGTGGTAGGAGAGGTGGTGGAATACGTTAACGGCGTCGAGGGCGGCGTCGCCGCGCTGCTTGCAGCCGAAGATGAGGTCGATCCATTGGTGCAGGTGCTTGCTGACATATGGACTCTCTAATGCTTCTCTATTCTTGGCAACGAAGATCTTGGGGTCGCCTTTTGCCCATGGCGGGAGCTGGACTGTGTCGACGCTCCCACCATCGCTTTGCCTTACACCAAAATTGTAGTTGTTGCCATTCGTCAGGAACTCAGGTAAATAGAAGAACTCCGGAATCAACTCCCGCACATCCGTCATGTTATCCTTGGAAGCAGATTGCCACGCCTTCTGCACCGAATAAAACATGCGATCCGCATGATCAAAGTTCCCTCCCTGCAGCAGCAAAAACGACTTCACAAACGGCTGAAGCCTAATCAGATAACTGGTTACAATCATCGCCGACGAATAATGTGTGCCGTAATGAAACGCAGGCGTATGCTGGTCCCCCATATCCGCAAACGTCTTATACCGCTCCACAAACTCCGCCGCACGCGAGTTATGCTGGGCACCCATCGGCTTCGACAGGTCTCTGAACGAAGCCGGGTTCTCGAGGTCAAGCTCTTCGCTTGTGTAGTCGGCGAGCACCCAGGGGAAGACGGGGTATTGAGTGAGGTCGTTGAACGTTCGCCCAGCCATGGTATTCACTAGCATCAGGTAATGGAAGTTGGAGATTTCGCCCCTGGCCCAGCGGCGCATTGCCGGGTTCCAAGCAGAAGAGTTGAAGAGCCCACCGAGCTTAGTACTGAATGAAGGCCGTTCTTCTTCGTTAACTTTAAGGGCATCCAGCCGCCATCCATCTTCAGGATTCGGCAGGCTTGAATTTCCCGTCGAGTGAGGTGCTTTCGAGGTAAGCTTTAAATACAGATCGTCTCTAACGACAGGTGAGATGGCAGTCAATAAGTAGCTTCGGCCGTCTGTGAAGAAGACTTCAATAGCCACATCTCGGAACAAGAAGCGTCGTTTCGAAATACTAATTACGTTATTCCACTTCCAGCTCCTAGACTCCTGCTCAGCCCTAACAGGCAGTGCCGTCTTCGCCTTCTGTCCGGGCTGACCAGCAATAATCTGCAGATACGGATCTCGCTCTTCAGGCGGTGCCTGCGAGACATTTACGATTTCTCCGTCTGACCGCTGGAACACGTTGTCGATGATATACAGCGAGTCTTTGCCCAGGATCAACAAGCCTTCGCAGGCTTCCAGCCCAACGATCCTGGAGATGTTGAAGACTTGCTGGACCTGCTCGCCGCGCTGGAGACTGCGCATCACCTTGCGGTTCTTGTCCTCGTATGTATCGTCGCCTTCGGGTTCATTGGGACCGTCCACGAGCTCGAATTCTTCTTCCGGTATCACTTCCTCGCCAAGCCCATCCTGCTGCACATTCACCAACGAATCACTCTGAGCCTCGTTCGCACCATCGAAATCGCTGGGCGGGTGCGCCGACGCTGGCGTATTGCCAATAGCTGGAGCTGCTGTCGGCGGAGCGAGCTTTGTGTTCAGCTTGAGCGCTCCATTCGCGCTGGCTGTTGTATTCTTGCGTTTCGGCTGGTAGTCATAAGCCGGCGCAGCACGGTCCGGCAACATGCGCATCCGCATCCTGTTCCGGCCCTCCGTGCGATCCAGCTTCCATTTCGTCGGTGCCTCGTTATCGAAAACAGCATTAGGACGGTGTAACTCGCGGTCCATCTTCGAGAAGGTGGAAGCTAGAAAGCTGAAGTTGTCCTGTTGGTCTTGCTGCTGTCGCTGGTGTTTCTGGTGCTCAGAGGCATAGATATTTTTCATCCAGGACGACGTCGCCAGGTCATGTTGGAATAGAAATTTCTCGTCAGAAACGACTTCGTTGTGCCAGTGCCGCAGCCTTTCGCGGCGCTTAGCGACGCGGCTCTTGGCTGTTTCTTCCGTCTTCTGGTTTTCGGCATTCACGAAGTCTTCCCAGGATTTGGACATGGCGCCAAAGAACAAGGCGTCCAGTTCCGCGCGTTGGCTATCGACCCATACTACAAAGGTTTCATTGTCTAGCTCCATCAACTTCTTGAAGCCGGCTGTCAGGTGTTTGTGTTCTGCTGATGTTGTGTAGTGGAATATGGTCGATGTTTCTTCTGGCTTCTGCACGAGCAAGATGCGCCAGAGATCTGTGGCAGCTAGTCGTATTCGCTCCCTTGAATCCACGAGCTTCAGATAGAGCTGATAGCAGATGAGTTTGAGGAAGTCGTCTTCGCCGCCATCTGGAGATAGTACAACGGTCTGCCAGTAAAGAAGCTTATCCATAAAAGCTACGGCCTCGTCTTCCGGAACTTGAGCACTGTCCAGCTCTGACAGTCGCAGTAACACGACCCTCAAGAATACACTCTTGATAGAAAGTATTGCTTGACTGCAAAGCCGCACGCTCTTGATCTTGGATATCTCAGGCCGTTGCAAGTACTCCAACAACGTACCAGCAAAATCCAACAGCGGCTCCGCGCCGCTCAAAAACCACCCCTCGTAAATAGCTTCACCCATATGTGTCACAAATCTCGCCATATTCTGGAGGAGCTTTGGTTCCCACAACGACTTTTGATCAAACTGTATCGTGTTTCCTAGTGTCGAGATAGTATTTCGCAGCAAATATGATTCGAAGTACGCTTGATGTTCTTGGAAGCCCGGAGGCACTTTCAGGAACAGCCCGAATCCGGGGAACTCTTTCCGAACCATGACTTGGTCGATAAACACGTTGATTATAAGCTCGAGCAAGCTTTCGATAAGTGAGTTAGTGATCCGCTGTGTAGCGAGTTTCTTCTTCGGCGACATCACTAGATTCAGTCTCGCCGACGAGGGACTGAACTCAGATGGCCGTGAGGTGAGCAATATGAATGACGAGCCTCGACGGAGTGGTTTGGCTCTCGGTGCAGTTGGGCTTGGTGGCAGCATGGTCTCGACGCTTGAAGTGCGAACAATTGGTGCAGGGGTAGTTGTCGAGCGAGAGAGGGGGCGGATCATGACATCGTCGCCCTCGAATGTCAACGCTGAGTCTCGAGAGTTTAGCTCCGTTTCGGGAGTGACTGCGTCGGTGCTGACAACGACGGGGAAGAGTACTGCTAAAAGATGGCGGATGTAGTCTGAGGATACTGCGAAATCTCTAAAGTCGGAGGAATTTTGATGGAGGTCGGCGAAAAAGTGGATAACAGTATCCAACACAGTGACCTGACCACCAACCCGGTCCTTTCTCGTGTGTTGTGTTTCTAAACTTTGTCAGTATCTGCAGGTAATTCGTATTAACAATTGACTTACGGCGGGATTCTAGCTCCTTGGTCAACGACATGGAGCGACGACGAGAATGTCCAGCTGGCACACTCAGGCTATCTTGATCTGGACCAGTGCTCTTATCACGCAGAGGAGAGTCAGGGTCATCTTGTTGACGAAGCACATCTTTTAACCCATGTTGCAACATAGCTGTAATAACCGGCAGCACCGCAGGGTAAACAACCTTGCAGTTATGGAAAGACTCGAGGAGACTGCCAAGATCGAATTGTCTTTCGAAATCGATATCGGCCACATCACGAGCGAACAGGATGCTGAAGCAAATCGGCCATAGCGTGGCAACATCCCACCACCTCTTCAACCTGGAACGCATGATCGCGAAGCCGCCGGTCTTACTGGCGAATTTCGAGGCGTAGCTGGATCCATTTACTACAATCAGTCGGGCTAAGATTTTGGTTCCGAGGACCACGACCTCTGGTTCATCTTCCGACAAAAGATGTAGAAGCCACTTTGAAAATTAGAAACTCCAAGCGCTACTCGTGGCTTTGGCTTACCTTATTCGTCACAGTCCTCGCAAACTTCTTGAGACTCGAGGAGCTGCTATTTTCACACAACAGATCCGCGTACATTTCCAGTATCTTATTGCCGAGTTCTCTCTTGGTCAAAGCATTAGAAGGAACGTCCTTCCCGTCAAGTAAAGCTGCGATTGTAGGTCGTTTAGGGCCGTTTGAGATAGTTCTCGATCTACTAGGCAGGGTACCAGTTTGCCCCTTGGGCGTTCTGGATGCTGAGCTGGGAGGCTTGTGATAGGCGTAGGTGACGAAAAGAGAAAGAGACCGTAGGACTTCGGCTGTCAAGTTACACTTCACTAGGCTTGTCAATGCTTCCATGAAAGCTGGGAAGGTATCGCGGGTGAACGTCTCGGCCTTGAGAGCGTCCAAAAACCTCCTGACAATTCCTGTTCGATGTCAGTACGTGTGAATCAGACGGCTGCATGACGACTTACGCATCCGTAATAGTCTCTTAGAGTTGAATTGATGGAATTTGCTGTTCACACCAAAAGTAATGAATTGCTTGTAATAGAGCCTTTGAGTGATCGGCGCAGTCTTCCGCCACATATCAAAATCTACCAGTAAAATGCGATATGCCAACGGGTTGATGATGTACGACTCTTCCGGCTTCTCATGGCTATATCCAACGAAATCCAGAACGAGGCTGAGCAGTTGGAAGCCCAGCTTGTCTCGATCATCAACACTCATAGCAGAGGACTCTGCAGCATTGCCTCTCGAGGAGACAACAATCCCAGCACCGATTTTGCCACGGATCAGGGCGCCAAGAATAGCATATCCGTTCTCGTGTTCCATAGCTTCGCTGTTTCGCCAGCTGCCTTTGATGCTTTCGAATAGAATCTCCACAGCGCGCGCGATTTCGTCTTTGGTTTTTGCTTCTTCGACTAGCTTCAGAGCTATTCCGGCGAAGCCTCCAAGCTGCCATAATGCATCATCTAAAGATTGCGGGACAACGACGACAGGCTCTCCAGTCATGACTGTAGTGCCGTGAGCCCGGGTCAGAGCCTCGTTGATTGATGGAATGGCCGCATTGATAGCCAGTGGAGTTCCGTGTGTGAGTTGATATAAGTTGTTTGACGATGTTCTGTTCAGTCCCCGTAGGAGCTGTGACTCCTCTCCGTTATGAAGATCGCCTCCAAGCGTAGCTGAAGGCAGGATACTAAGTAGGATCTTGCTTTCGGGCACAAGAGTACTAGCCTTCTCCCGAATAGCACCAAGAATATCCGAATTTTCATCCTTTCCAGGATGTATGAGCTCATTACGCATTCCCAGCGCGGCGGAAGCTTCATATGTCTGGAAGGAGCCCAGACAGTCTTGGAAATTGCCGTTGTACCGAGGTCCAAGTCGATAATACACGGCAACCAGATCGTCACTTAGGACGTCTTCGAAGAGATGAGCCGATGCCAATGACCAGCGTGAAAAGACTACCCCGCGACCAAGTCGAGTCGATAGATCCTGCGGTGTGCCCAGAAAAGCCTGTACAGGCTGATGAGTTTTGGTTGCGGAAGATGTGAATGAGGCGAAGCTCTCGTTGCTTGAGTTGGAGAGGGGTGGTGGTGCGGGATACTGGCACTTAACCTGTTCGGCAAACTCTCCGTTTACATACAATGCTGCTTTACTAGTTGACATAGTCTTTGGCCGTCGGTGGACAATTGCAATGTGATACCAACGCTTCTCTTTGAAGAATGTTGACTTAAACCTTACGCTAGGTCTCGAGGAAGTAACTGAGGTCTGTAAGATGAAATTCTGGGTGTCTTTTTCAAGATACGCCAGCACAAAGCATGTCTGAGTCGAATCAAACGCGCCGAAAATTGTAGTGTGGGAATTCGGATCAAAGTGATCGACGTGTATCCAAGCTGCAAATGTATAGCCCGCGGTTGTTGAAGGTGGAAACGTTCGGCCTAGGGTCGGGAGTTCTATAGATGCATATCCATTCAAGGATAGATCAAATTGGATATACGCTGGGCTGTGGGACTTCTTTATCGATTGGAGAAAGAAGTCAGCCGCCCTGGAAGATCTATTACAGACAAGATACTGAGCGTCGCTCAAGGAGCTGATACCAAGTGTCATGAGTGAGCCACAAAGACTTTCCACTAAACGTCTCTCAGGAACTGCAAGAGGCGAGTCAGAATCGAAAGCAAGTGGTAGTAGAGTTGTGAGGATGCCAGTTCCATGGACAGCCAGGAGGTTGTGATTGGAGACGGAGGAAATCTTGGTTAATGCCATTATCACAACCAAGGCGGCGGGATTGACAGCTTCTCCAGGTGTTCGAGGTATCGTTTTCCAAAAATCGATGATAGTCGGTACGATGTCCGCATTGTAAAGCAGAGAACTTTCTCGCAGTATTTCCTGAAGCTTTTTGTCCAAAAGCACAATTGCTTCCTCATCGCTGGTTGTAGCATCCACTGATTTGCCATTATTTGCAGATTCTTCTTCCCGTGAGAAATACTCCTCCGCATTCTTGCCATTCGTGGAATTTTCTTCTGGTTTGGTAGAGGGGTGGAGTTCCACTGCTTTTAGGCACAGAGTTTCGAATCTCTTGTCGTCTAAAGCAAAGGCTAGCAGCCGGCCAAATAACTGGGCTTCACCCCATGTATCCGCCTCGTTGCCGCCAATCCCAATACTAGCAATTGTCTGCTCCAAAGCAGCCCAACCTGCGCCCTCGACCCTCCGCTTGAAGTACCTTCGATTTCCATGGTGTTCCCGAAACGCTTGTGCCAGTATGCCCAATATTATCCCCAGTAGCTCGAATAACTGAGTCTTTTGTTTTTGGTCTAGTTTCAAGGGGTTGTAGAAGCCAGAGAAGGTGCGGAGTGTATCTAAGAGGATCTGGAAGCCAAGGAGATGGCGGAAGTCATCGCTGGCTCGCGAGGGCGGGACGGCGGCAATCAGGTACTGGCGGATGGACTGAGCTTGGTCGAGAAGGGTCGGGAGGTCGGGATATTCGCCTTCGTGGTTTTCGAGGGTTGTGGAGAGATTGTCGAGCAGAAGATGTAGCTCTGCGGTGGCTTTGGACGCTTCTGGCGGAGACGACGCAACGGTTGATGAACGGTGCCGCCGTGATCGAGTCGACATATTTTGCACTCCCCTATCCCTATCCCTATCTCCCAGAAGAATTCAGGTCCTCCTACCGGCCGTCATTTGCCGTCCTGGGACTTTTCAGGCCCGAATAGAGTCCAGGCACCGGGGTAAGCTTGTGGTCATCGAATAGCTGCGGATGCCGTTTAATTGCGGAGCATTCGAGGCTGCGGAATATGTGCACTTCACAGGAATAATGCAATTATGGGTGTGGAGGGACGGGTCACGTTGGGCGCATTGAATTTGGGTTGTCTTATTGTGCAGCGTTGGGGGTTGGTGGCTTACACAGTGAGGCTGAGCGAAAGTGCATGTAAGTCGGTCTTGGTCGCTGGTGGTTGACGCAGCTGCTTGCCTCGCGAGGTTTCGCAACAAGAGCGAGTGGGTTTCGCGTAAGACAGGGATGTAGAGTCGTGTGAGCGGCGAGCGAGGCCTTTCACATGATTGGGAGTGATCACTCCGTACTATAAGTATACGGATCTGAGGATTTCACTGGTATTCTACTACTCTTTTGGGGAGCATCATATGTACAGTAAGATCTTACATGTGCTATCGATTCGAGCTTCTAGCCTGCAGTCCGGCTTCTAGCACAAGGCTTCAAAGCGCCCAGCGATCTTCAAGGTGCACGTGAAGCTGCAAGGCTTCGAGTCATACGCCATCATTGTCCCTGTTAGCAACATCAGGCGGGCAAGCAGCGATGTCTCAGTGCGGCAGCGAGAGACACTTCTAGGATGCCTTGGGATAGCATCAGGGAATCCAATGGTTAGTAGTTAGCAGTTAGCAGTGGCAACTTGCAAGAGAGCTGTGGTGGTGTGGCGCTGTACTCGTACCTGGCCGGGAGGAGGAAGAGCTCAAAGCGGATCTCTCCTCCCAGACAGACAAGGCACCACTGGTCTGACGTTGAGCTGTGGGTTGGGGTTGGGGTTGAGCTGCACCCGGTTGCGGAGAGCTGTTGCAAACAAGGCAAGCTCTTGAGCGTCGCAGGAAAACTGTAATAATGAGCGGTAAAAAGTGTGATATGAACCAAATTTAGCTGTAATAATTCATTCATTTACTAATATATCTGTAAACATTCACATACGGTATACCATTATCACGTCTTTTGTTATCTCGAAGTCACGCAGAGTCATGCTTGCGATAAGAGCAGGTTCATGCCGCATCCGGCTAGCTCCCCTGGTCGCCTAGGCAGTAGGTCACTGGGCGAAGCTGCGAAGCTCCCTCGCGCCCATAACTGTCCCTCTCCCGTCCGTCATCAACACTCCTCCCTCCTCTTCATCCATCCAAACTCGAAGACAGCACCACCAACTGTCTTCTATCACTTCATCGTCGCTCCGCATCTCTTTCTTATTTTATCAAGCACCGTCTCCGGCAGACCATCTCTTTCCCATCCTCTCTATTCATCATGCGTGGGCTTATCGGCTTGACGCTGCTGCCGCTGCTGGCGTCATCGGCACCAACCTTCAGCACCGAAACCATCCACGAGGGTGCTGCTCCTCTCCTCTCTTCCGCCAACTCGGACATCGTACCTGACTCTTACATCGTCGTCTTCAAGAAGCACGTCACCGAGAAGTCGGCCTCCGACCACCACAGCTGGGTGCAAGACATCCACACCGAGAGCGAGAACGAGCGAACAGAGCTGAGAAAGCGTTCGCAATTCCCTATTACCACTGATATCTTCGAGGGTCTCAAGCATACATATAACATCGCTGGCGACTTCTTGGGATACTCCGGCCATTTCGATGACTCCATCATCGAGAAGGTCCGAAGACACCCTGATGTAAGTAGCTTACAAGCTCTCTTCTATGATCTCTCCCACACCCTTTTCAATTGCCCTTCAAACTACGCCAGAAAGAAATCTTTCTGGCCTTATCAAGCTGATTCCCACCTTTGAGCTACCCCAAGCTATCCCACCAGGTACCACGCGACCTTAGACACTCTAGCCAGTTGCCTGAAATGTCTAAGCGGTACCTTGCCACGTGATAGACGCCACGATCCCCTGCACAACACTTGGCTCTTGCATAACCCATCGCTGACGTATTATCTACCAGGTCGAGTACGTTGAGAAAGACTCCGTTGTCAAGGCGTTAGGGAGTGGTTCCGAGGGGGAGACTGAGAAGCAGGCTCCATGGGGTCTTGCTCGTATCTCTCACAGAGATAGCTTAGGTTTCAGCGATTTCAACAAGTACCTTTATGCCGCCGATGCGGGTGAGGGTGTTGACGTTTACGTTATTGACACCGGAACCAACACTGATCACGTCGACTTCGAAGGCCGAGCACACTGGGGTAAGACCATCCCAGCCAACGACGCTGACGAGGATGGAAACGGACACGGAACTCACTGCTCCGGTACTGTTGCTGGCAAGAAGTTTGGTGTTGCCAAGAAGGCCAATGTCTACGCTGTCAAGGTTCTCCGATCCAACGGATCTGGCACCATGGCCGATGTTGTAAAGGGTGTTGAATGGGCTGCCAACGCACACACTGATAAGGTTAAGAAGGGAAAGAAGGGCTTCAAGGGATCCGCCGCCAACATGTCTCTCGGTGGTGGCAAGTCTCCCGCTCTTGACCGTGCCGTTAACGGTGCCGTTGCCGCTGGTATTCACTTTGCTGTTGCCGCCGGAAACGATAACGCCGACTCTTGCAACTACTCCCCAGCAGCTGCCGAGAACGCTGTCACCGTCGGTGCATCCGCCATCGATGACTCCCGAGCTTACTTCTCCAACTACGGAACTTGCAACGATATTTTCGCTCCTGGATTGAACATTCTCTCCACCTGGATCGGCAGCAAGTACGCCACTAACACCATTTCCGGTACCTCCATGGCCTCCCCTCACATTGCTGGTCTTTTGGCCTACTACCTGTCTCTTCAGCCATCTTCCGACTCTGCTTACGCAGTTGCCGAGATTACTCCCAAGAAGCTCAAGCAGAACCTCATCAGCATTGCCACCGAGGGTGCCTTGTCTGATGTCCCATCCGACACCAAGAATGTCTTGGCCTGGAACGGTGGTGGATCATCCAACTACTCTTCCATCATCAAGTCTGGATCCTACTCTGCGAAGAAGGCCACCAAGGCCCCAGCGAACCTGCCAACCACCATCAAGCTTTTGGAGGATGCTATTGAGAACGACTTCAACATGATTTCTGGAGAGGTTGTCAAGGATACTAAGGCAGCTGTGTCCAAGACCGAGAAGATCTCCAAGAAGATCCAGAAGCTGGTTGATGAGGAGCTCAACGAGTTTTTCGAGGAGCTTAGCATGTAAATTGCATGATGGGTGTGACATTTATGATATTGAATCAATGCGCTACAGGGACATAGTTCCTTCTCGGGTTTTTTATACAGTTTGAGCATGGATTGGAGCTGGATGGTGGTTAGGTTTCTTACTCTGTATGCATCTTGATTATCACACATTTCCTTGCGTCACTGGTTCCAGTTGTTATAACACACAATAGACGAGCCATCCAATTGTACCAAATCCTCCGATTGAGTGACTGCTTGTGAAGGGGCTGTTGACGCTGCTCGCGAACCCAATGATGTTTTCGCAGCTGGGTTGTACTTTCCTCAAGAACACACTTTCACTCTCCCGCGTGTGAGCAGATCGCGCCTTCCCATCTGAGCCCCTCATTCTCGTCCATCTTCTTTCCCGTTACCCTGATCCCGTTTCTTTCTTCTTCACTTCTTCACGAGCTCGTCTCAACTTTTGGTTACCGCACACATGTAGACCGCAGCAACTGTATCGCATTCTACAAGTTCATTTCAATAACCTCAGTCTCATTTCCGCGTCCATCGCATCACAAAGATGCAGCGACGAAACAGCCTCAGTCGACGCAAATCAACATCTTCAGTACAAGGCAAGCATGAATCAATCGACCCCACCGTCTCACGTCAACATGCCCACGTCGCAGCAAACTTAGCTTTCGCTCGCGCGCAAGATAGAAACAGTGGTGATATGGGTCACAACGGTGCCCGAGGCCATGAGCGGCAATCCTTCTCTCAGCAGAATGCTCCGAATAATGGGGAGCACGTCATCAAGAGGCAGCAGAGTGTCCGCTTCGTTGGCCCAAATGCCGTCCAGAGGAAGCAATCTATCGGAACTCGAACACACGCGATCCATCGAAAGGAGAGTACGGGTACACTGAGACCGATGGCCATGACCACAAATGCTCCTGTGCCCGCTGCATATCGACCACCGAGTCGTTCATCATCAATCGGCAAGGGATCGATGAGCAAAACCACGGGTGACAGCTTCGCCACCGCTCTCGCGGCCTACGATCAATACTACACTCGCGAAGATGACATCGCCTCTACTCCTTCCTCTTACCGCCGCATTCGAAGGTCGAAGTCCATGTTCAGTCCACTTCAAGCACCGCCTGTCTTTTATACCAATGGTACCCCGGACAGGACCGAAGCCTCATACATGGGACGCAGTGGTTTTCAGGACACTCGAACTCCCCAAAGTCAACCATCCCAAGCTACACTTCGCGCCCCAAAGTCCATGAGCTTTCTCCGAAGCGGATTTCGAGAGCATAACGACGAGGCGGTGCAGATGGCACGGGATAGGTTCTTTCACCAAACCAATCAGCAAAGACTGTCAGCAAAGCCGTCCTTTCTTTTCAGATCCAAGACACAGAAATCAGACAAGCCTTTCCGTCAATCAGTCCGTAGTAGCAGCGCGAATAGTTACGGTATGCCTGTCGCATCCGCAAACCAGCCCAACCAGCCGAAAGAATTTGTACTGAAAAACAAGGCCCGCAAAGTCTCCAAGACAATCAAGAACAAGCTGAAGCGAGTCTTTGGCCTTAGCAAAGACGACCCTGTAGCCATACCCAATCAACAAATCGATGCCCAGGAAACGCATGTTCGTCGGTATAATGGTGATGCCAGCAGTCAACACGAGGAGTTCAAGGATATTCCTCATCCAGACGAAGCTGCACTTTCTCGCGTCGCCTCGCGTGTGCCATCGATTCGTATTCAAGGCTCGAACGAAAAGTTGAAGTCACATACTGGTAGCGTTAGGAGTTTCAGAAGCGAGCATAGTGATGATAAATCTCGAGTCACCAGCTGGACTAGCACTGTTGCCAACACCGTCACGAGTCAAGGTCCTGCTCCTGGTGGCCTGCGACCCCTGACAGAGCGCGAGCAGCAGCGTCTCTCGATCATCAATGAGAATGGCACGCACGTTTCGTCTTCGTCTTTCAACCGGCCCAGAATATCCAACCAGTTCTCCGCTTACCCCGTCATGCATCGACAAAGCAAAAGCGCGGGGAATGTACCATCAGTTGATAGCGCGAGGGTCTACTCTGCTCTTATGAAACGCTTAGACGACAATAGCCCGAAAGCAAAGCTTGCTGCATCTCGATTGGCAAGTGTAGACAGCTTTGGTGCCCCAACGCAGATCCCAACACGCGGAAGTTCTATTCATAGCAGTAAAGGCAGCCGAACGCCTGCTACGATCCGAACGGTAACATCTGAGGATGCCAACAGCACCGGCAGAAGTCACAGGTCTCCGAAGCATGATCATCCACTGACGATATCTAATTCTGTCTACGCAGCAAGATCCGAAGACGATTTTGGACATGCTGCAGAACGTGTTCATCAATGGGCTACGGCGGATCCTAAGAATGAAACTCAATCGAGAAATGATGATGATGTCTTCTCTCCAAAGCCTTCAGTCGTCCAAAAGGAGAACATCCCAATTGCGGATCAGCGAAGCTGGAATGACTCAAATGCTTCGGTTAATGGACTTACTCGAAAACCCAGTACCAAATCCTCGTATTACTCTGTTCCAGAAGAAAAGTATTTGACACCACAAGAAATCGCTTTGCGCAACGAGCCGATTATTTCCGCACCAAAAGGCCTGCGCGAATCGAGATCAACCTTCTTCGGGGGAAGTAAAATGACAATTGCCAGGACAACAAGTCCATTCAGACGTGCAATGGCCGAAAGTGATAGTCTTTCTACAGTCATGACATCCAGTCAGGTATCTCTCGTTCCTAACCCTCTCTACTTGGCACCGGAGAAAGCACATGATTATGCCACTCGAGCCAATCATGACGACGAGTCTCTAAAAGCTTACACCGAAAGCGTGTATTCGCGAACGACGAGTGGCCATAATCCAGCGGCTATCAGTGCTGTCTCATTGATGACAGATGATCAATCCGTTCCCGAGATGCCGTTCCTGAATACTGGAAATGGGGACGCCGTTATTCTAGACAGAGTTACTTACCGTCCTGCTATGCCACATGGAAATGGACATCGTGAGACTGTCTCCGGTGGCTCAGTTGAGTGGAAGAAGTGGATGTCGTCTGAGGTTGCCAAACTTGAAAGGGTCAAAGAGAACAGCAATGTCAAAGAAACCAGCCACGGCACATTCGTCAATTATGCGCTACCTACGATGCCAAAGTCATACCATGGCGGCCATGTTCGAGAGAATGCACAAATTAATGACGATGACACTGAAATTGTACAGCGCAAAGTCAGCGGCGTCAAGCAGCCATTGGGTCTTGTTCAGCAATATGCGAATTCCCAAATGGTCCTAGTCATCGACGACGACATTGAAAATGCACAGCGCAAGGTCAGTGGCGCCAAGCAGCCGTTGGGTCTTGTTCAACAGAACCCAAACGTCCAAACTGCCCCAAATCCACCAGCTTTGAGGCCCATCCTAAAGAACCGGTCAGCGGTCTCACTCATCGAGAACATTGAACCAGCAAATGCTAATAAGGCACCAATCCCTCCTCCACCGCCCATGCCCAATTACTCTCCCATCCGATCCGTAAAGTCGAAGTCCTCCCTCCGCTCAGTCGGAACAACCATCACAGCCCGCAACGGCAGCGCCCCCAACTCCGCCCTCAAAGTCTCCAGCATGAGCGGCCGAAACGTCCTGCACAAGCGCAACGAATCCACCACCACGCTCCGCAGCACCAAGAGCGTCGAGACACCCGCCAAACTCGTCAAGAAGCACGGCCGCCCCTTGAACACCACGGTCAATACTCCCGGCTCAACTAGCGCAGCATCCGATAAATTCGGTAGCGCCTCGACACGTTACCAAACACCAGGTGTAGGTGCAGGCATTGAGAACTTCAGAATGCGAGACCCTGAAGACGATGATCCGTATGGTGTAGAAGGCGCGGGCCTTATGGGCCCAGATATGGGCGGTGAGCTCTCGGAGAGGGATGCGCAGGCTATGGGTAGCAAGCGTATGGTTGAGCTGTTTTTGACTAGTCGACGCCGCCGCATCAATGGGTCGCGTGGTGCGAGTGATGAGAGTGGTGCTTTTATTTGAATAAGTATTGTTAATTGACGGTT
>QGMK01000937.1:0-15063 GCA_007825345.1 Lachnellula suecica
GAAGGAAGGCGATGAGATGACGGGCGTGGAGGAAGTTGGTGTTATTATTCATGATGATGATTGAGTAGACATTGGACTCTGAATTATCTTCCCCACGCAGCGGAATTGGGTGAGGCGTCGAACAGTATCACTGTGCAAGCCGCCTCGGACCTGCATAGGGCGGATTGGTTTCTTTTGGCATCAAATTTGCGCATGCATTTGCCCCGAGCTTCTATACTATGATACAAAGGGTATGCAACGCCACATTATCATTGCTTTTCTTACACTAACGTTCTTGCAAAGACATTTATTCCTCTCCTCCACCTGGGGCACCACCGCCACCACCTTGTCTCGCAGCCTTGGCACTGCAAATATCGTCGACTCTCAAAAGAAGGCAAGCGGACTGTGAATATTAGTATCAGCAAGTAAAATTCAAGAATTTGACATACCTCAATAGCGGTCTTGATGCTTTGTAACTTGACAGCCTCTGGCTCCCAAACCCCGTACTCCTTCATGTCAACAAGTGTTCCCTTGTCGCCATCAATACCCCACGAGCTTCCACCTTCAGCATGCTTAGCTCGTAGAGCAGTGAGAACTCTAACGGGGCTTGCTCCAGCGTTCTGGATCAGAGTTCTGGGGATAACTTCCATAGCCTCGGCAACAGCCTTGTATGGCCATTGTTGAACACCCTCGATACTCTTCGCAAGCTGGCCTAATCTGACAGCAACAGCCATCTCAGTAGCACCACCACCAGGGGACAGTCTCGGGTGGAACATGACATTTCGGGCAACAGCCATAGCATCCGCAAGATTT
Source organism: Lachnellula suecica (assembly GCA_007825345.1). Classification (NCBI taxonomy): domain Eukaryota; kingdom Fungi; phylum Ascomycota; class Leotiomycetes; order Helotiales; family Lachnaceae; genus Lachnellula; species Lachnellula suecica. The sequence continues at coordinate 793 of QGMK01000937.1, forward strand.
CGGTCAATTTCATTCAGGATATCCTTGGAAGGACCTCTGAGAAGAATAGTGCATGCTTTGGGAGTTTTGCACTTGGTGAGGAAGGTGAAGTACTCGTCGCCAATCTTCTCGATCTCAAACAAACCGCATTGAGTTCCTACATCGGATTCTTGCAGATCTTCCACGCGGTTGACTACGGTTGCTCCTGTGGCACGAGCTATTCTGTTGTTGTCTGTCTTGCGGACACGACGGAGAGCGGTTACATTGCCCTTCATCAGGTAATGCTGTGCCAGGTCTTATGAAGTCAGCATGGTCCGCGAAACGAGTTGAAAACAAACATACCAGAGACACCCTTCTCAGTGATAACCAAATCCGGCTTAAGAGCAAGAATAGAATCACACAGAATCTTGACCTGCTCCTCCTCAATCTGCAGAATCTTGTTCCAGTCCTCTTCCTTGCTGATCTCAATGTTCGTTTGAGACTCGCCCTTCTTATACTCCAGCGTGCAGTCCAACAGAATAATCCTAGGATTCTCTATTCTTCTCCTCATCTTGGGATGCGTGATATCCTTGTTGAGCATAACACCGTCCAAAACTCTGCTGTCCTCAATCTCTCCACCGGGGACCTTCTCAACACGGGCATAACGCTTGATATCGACCTCTTTCTTGCCACCACCAGCATCGAATGTCACTGTTCGTACGGCCTTGAGCGCGAGGTTGCACATCAGCTCCGACCATCTGGAAACAAACTTTGTGCCGATGGAGGAGGAAATCAGCTGGTACATGGCCTCGTCATCGTTGATGTCGACTGGGAGGGAGATCTCGTCGATGATCTCGAGAGCGTCTTTCAGGGCGCGCTTGAAAGCGGAAATGATTACAACGGGGTGGATATTTCGCTCTAATTGGGGGAGGGCTTGTGCGAGAATCTCTCCAGCTGCAAGACTATTAGCCGGCATGCTATCATTGCATGTTGTTGACCGTACCCAGAATAATAACAGTCGTAGTTCCATCTCCAACTTCCTCGTCTTGTGTCCTGCTGAGCTCAATCATGCTCTTGGCCGCCGGATGTGAAACCTCGATTTCCCGGAGGATGGCATGGCCGTCGTTCGTCAACACAATACCTCCCATAGGATCCAACAGCATCTTCAGCATAGCCTTGGGACCCAAACATGATCGAATAATATCTGCGACGCTGTTGTTTGTAAGCCGTGTAATTCTGGTTGCCGCCTGGTGGAGCGCAAGAGCTGCTGGGAGAGCTTACGTTTTCGCGGCCGTGATGTTTGACAGCTGTGCTTTCCTTCCGGTCTGTCTATCCCCGTTCTGGGTGTCTGCGAAGATGTGTCAGTATTTCTAAGCTGTGGTTTGGGGATGGGTTGTGAGCTCCCCAAGCTCAGGGTATCAGGAACTTACTCATAACCACCACAGGAGCCTGCATCTTGAAAGCTTGCTCAGTAATCTGCGACTGAAAGATTTTTCGGTGTCTGGGTATCGGGATCTGGACACGAGAAGCTTTTGCCGGGTGTGGTAGAATTTTGGTAGAGCTTCTCTGCGGGCAATTTCCTTCGCGTCAATTTTTTGGAATTGGATCTCGCGTTCAAATCTTCTCTACACGTGACCGCAATCAGAGGCCGTATCAACATGGGTGAAAACATGTTCGAGTGGTTCTTACTTTTATGTCTTAAATTATAGATGTGGGGGTAGGCTATCATAATGACTTATATTCTCAAAAGTATACTCTGGAAAATGCTTGCTTGGTTTCTGGCTGTCTCATTACCAAAATAGGAAATATTGAGAATGCGTCAACTATTTCATGGGGTATAATACATATTTACATTTTATCTCGGCGCCAGCACCAAAATTGGGGATCAAATTATATCAGGGATGCTTTCTCTCTGCTTCCCCCACGTCCCACAAATCCCTCCATGGCGCTGTCAACACCAGCCATCTTCCTCAAAATAGCCTGCACACCCACTGGCATCACATTCATCCAGTCTATCCATCTGGCATAGAGTGGCATTGCCAGCTCTGTGCTACATCCCGCATCGATAGCAGCAATGACTTCCTTTGCGACATCCACTGGCTCCAACACTGGGCCAAAGAACGAATTTGGTGTCTGGACGCCATTGAAAAGAGGTGTAGTCAGCTGTCCAGGCGATACAAGAACGGTCTTGATATTTGGCGTTGCTTTGAGCTCTGCGGCTAAGGACTTGTGCATGGCAGTAATCCCAGCCTTAGACGCAGTGTAGTCGCTCAGATGGGCAGCACCGATTTGTCCAAGAACGCTCGAGATAGTTACGACCGTACCGTATCCAGCTCGCACCATGCCTGGAAGGAAGGTTTTGAGGGTATAGAAGTGGGAAAGAACATTGACGCTGAACGTGCGATCGATTTCTTCGGTAGAGAGTTCGAGAAGTGGTTTGCCGTTGACAATTGCAGCATTGTTGATGAGGATGGTAGGCGTGCCGAGCTGGGGATGGTTAGTATGAATCTTTCAGAATAGAAGCAATCCTTACATCTCTTTCAATCTCAACCGCCACCTTTGCAACCTGCTCCTTGTCTCCAACATCGCACTTGTAGACCGAGACTCCCCTCGCTTCCCCTGATTCCAGCTCCTTCACATCCAGCACCGCAACCGTAGCGCCCCTCATACCATATACCTCCGCAATCAGGAGCCCTAGCCCACTAGCACCTCCTGTAATAACAATCACTTCCTCGGAGAAGTCAACTGTGCGCGGCTTCGAGTACGCGATCTGGCGGTTCAGGACATTCAAGAAGAACAGGGCGCTTAGCAGAGACGCGTACCCGATGACAATCTGCATCGCCGGATGCTGCCACGACATGGCCTGCGCTCGCATACATAACGGGAGCATCCATGCTACGAAAGGATGAAGAAAGGTGACGTTGAGGACCTTGAGCAGTAGGTCGACGGAGAGGGGCTTGGCCCAGGAAAGCTCTCGACTGCGCGGCTGGTAGGACATGTTGACGATGTGAGGAAATTAAAGAATATAGAAATTACTGAAAACTGATGGAGGAGAAGAGAAGAGAAAAGTCAAAATGCTGGCACCATTTTCAGAACAGGACATGAGACGATTTGTTGAAACAGAGGGGTGTTTGAAACATCAGGAGGAACACGTCCGTGCCATCGTCAGCCTCGCTCTAAGCTTCGTATGTATTATCGCGTATCGTAGTCGCACCAACATCAAACATTCTACACCATTCTGATCGACCCATTGCAAGTCGGACGCTGAGATCAATATACGTACATCTTGAGAAAAGTACCTGAAGAGCTTCGTGTGGTATAAGAGACACTAGTAGAGTTCTCACAATATTGCGCGATTCGAGCACGCCAAAAGATCTCCTGTGGCTTCTCCGCATTCTGAAAGAGACTTAAAGCGTGTTTTTGCATTCTTAGACCTCTTGTTTTTCTTTTCTTCGTCGTTCACGTTTTGCTCTGCCAGTGCCTCAATGTCGGTGCTCGCATACAATGTCCCTTTTAGTATGCGGAGTGCATGGCGCAGGAGCAGCCGCCTGTCGAAGTTGGCCATTCAAGATGCAGCCCGGTCCATTCCTACCTGTCAACTTTTTTGTTAGCTATGCCACAATCAATGGGTAGATAACAGCTGCTCACCTGCGGCATCTTCTTGCAGCTTTTATACACAAAGTCTTTGAAGTTTTTCGCATCTACATTATTTGCTCGATCTCTGGCAAATGCAATGGGTGTCTTAACTCATAAAATTGGTCTCGCTTTCTTGCTTGGTGTGCTCGTTCAAGGTTTGTGCGATTCTCTTCTCTGCTTAATTCTAGCTATAAGCTAAATTGATCATCAGTCAGTTCTACGTCGGTTTGCAAATTCAGCTGGGATGCAGAACCCATCAGCAACCAAAGCCAGCTGAACAATATAACGCAAAATTGCACTGCAATCTCGGGGGATATTACCATCGCATTGAACTATTCTGGATCCTTTGTCCTTAATGGAGTAACGAACATGACCGGATATATACAAACGGCTTTGCCATCCACTACCAACGAGGCCGGTTTGGGGAACAATCTCACATCGATTCAACTGAATAATGTGACGCATATCAGAGGTATCTTCGTCAATTATTCACCATTGCTAGTAGGAATTTATGCTCCAAGTCTCACATCCCTGGGGAGCCTGGATGTGAATGGGACCTCAATAGAGCACCTGAGGTTCCCGTCTTTAGTTTCCGCGGAATCCTTCTCTCTGTCTGGCTATATTCAAGGGTAGCGATCTCTTTTTCAGTACCTTTGGGCACATTGCTAAGCTCACCATCATTTCGCAGCATGAATTTTCCCCGCCTCGCCATTGTCAATGAAACTCTGGAGATAGTGGATCAATCGACAGACGACCCCTCACTAGAAGTGTTTGGCGAACTTCCGGTGGGCAAGTTTCTAAACCTGCCACCGCTAAATGTCACCTTTCCGTCTCTTCAGACTGCAAGTCACATTCTTTTGCAGAAGCAGTTCTCTAGGTTAGCTCTAAGCCTCGCCATAAAATATTTCTTTACTGATCTGTCCAAAGCATATCCATGCCACTGCTTTCAATGCCCTACAATGGTTCAAATGGGCTTGATCATGATATTTCTGTATATCTCAAGGCGTATGGGACTGCTTTTGAAATGAATCTTCCCAGCCTCACAGCAGCGACGGATCTTCATTTTGAGGGCCCAATTAGCGGGTAATGATTTCTAGCTTGCATTTCGATGACCATTAACTGGTGTAAATAGTGTCGTTTGTTCCAGTCTTGCGGACATCCATGATATCCACCTTCATAGCACTGTGCCGATCAGCATTGATCTCAGTTCTCTTCGTACGGCTACTTTTGTTGATCTAAATGGGACATTTACAAGGTAAGCACCTTCAGTACGCATCGGCGTATATCGCCTTCTATTCAAATCTGCTAATGGAAAAGACCACAGTCTCTCTTTCAACGTTCTTGGAAATCCAACAAATATAACTTATGCCGACATTGAAAGTCAAAGTACAGCCAACTGCAGCCTTGCACAGAAGATGTATGACGAGATGCAGCTTGGCAATCCCAGGGCCGGATATAACTACAAGCTCTTCTGCAACAGTCCCAAAGATAACAAAGGCAAAGTTAGGCTTCGCTTGGGGTTAGGTATTGGAATTGGGCTTGGTGCACTCGCAGCTGTAACTCTTATACTTCTCTATCGCCGCCATAAGAAGGTCAAGTTGGCTCGTTCCGCGGAATCGTCTGCTGCTGAACGGGCGCGCCCCGAAGGAGATTCTACTACGGAGCCAATACTAAGCAATGGAGGACGACGGGACTCAGATATCGAACTCCCGGTTTACACTCCGAGAGAACCGGGAGTGCCAAAATCTGAGGCGGAACCCGGAAGGGAATCCACCATCCCGCCACCGGATTACAGCAGACAGTTGGCACAGCACGACGTTTAAGATTAGGCTTCTTTATCAAGCTACAACAGCTACGAAACTCTCCAAGAAGCTGTAACTCAACTTTTCCCTGAACGAAACCTGTATTCCTGTTCACTTCCCACCTTGGAAGCGCAATTACATGCCCACCCAGCCTCCTCATCCTCCGCATATTCCTTCCCCGCCACCTTCTCCTCCCTCTTCGCCCGCTCTTGTTGCAGTTTCCGTCGCGTCCGAAAATACCAGATTGCGAGTACAAAGAGTCCAAATACGAGGATTATGCACGGTATGATGATGGGCAAGTGTCGCTCCAGGCTTGAGAGGTGTACCGGATTCAATGCGGGGTGGGCGGCTATAGGAGATGTAAAGTTCGTGCTGGTGAAAGAGATGGATGTCGGACTCGTTGATTTTGAAAGGGTAGAAGTTTTTGAAGTGGTTGGGACGGAAGAGTTTGTCGACGAGGAAGCCATGGCATTTGGCAGGAGAAAGCAATCCCCCAACTAAAAGGCCAGATACTAATTTCGACACAAGACTTTTTCGGGCAGTATTCACAGCTTGAACTTTCTTAGGGAGTATGGAATATTCATTAAACCAAGGTGAAGTTTGGAGATGAGGGGACGGCGATAATTATTTGTTCGACGGAAAGGCTGCTCACAACTTGAAAAATCATCAACCCTACGAAGAAAACTTCACCCCATACTCCGCAGAGCGTTCGAGACTTTTCACGGCGCGCATCAGCTAAGCCCAGGCATACCAAGGGGTTGAATCAGCAAATACTTCCAAGCGGTGTAGTGCTACAACGATGGTCATGATTGGACATGCAACCTACATAGCCCCCATCAACCTAATGCTCAGCCTCTCACACAAAGTCAAAACATGCAGAACAGATCAACGCTTTTATTTCTCAATGAATGTATCTGGTCAGACCGCATTTCCCATTCCATCTTTATCCCAAATCATATTCCTTCGTCACTCACACCAGAACCATGGCCGCACGCATGCCGACAAGTGCGCAGCCAGTCCTCGCTCCACCTCCACATCACTTCTGGGCTCTGCCACCAGTGTTTCCACCACCGTTGTTGGAGTGCATGCCGTTGTTCAATCCTTGGCCGTTGGTGTGTCCGCTGGTGTTATTGGTGTAGGTCGATTTGTCGCCGGTGGATTGGGCTCGTGAGGCGAAGCCGTTGGCAGACATGTCGCGGCCGGCCTTGTCCTGTGTGACAGAGTCAGTAAGTCTCGAGATACCAAGAGCATAAAATTGTAAGCGTACCTGGGAAGACTGGATGCGCATGGAAGCTTCTTTGGTCATTCCACGAGGCATTTTGAAGGTGGTTGATGATAATTAGCTGTGGATTTTTGAGATGATATGAATGGATTGGTGGGTTTGAGGTGGATGAGCTGTAGAGAAGAAGTCGAGTACTCTGGCAATTGAGAACAGCGGGATCCGATGTCTATAAATATCTGAACTTCGAGAGTTCTAGCACTCCGCGACGACTTCGTCATGGTGGCGGGCAAACGCAACTGTCGACGCAAACATGGCCCCATCCTCCAAAAAGCAAATCACGCTTTTTAAATCCCACCAATAGCCTAGTCTCCCAACATCTTCAAATGCAACTTCGGATGAGATCTGGTTCTTGGGATATCACTAGTGACAAAAGGATCTCATTTTCGGGACTGCATTATCGGTGGCGCTTGGTTTCATGCATGCTCCCGCGATCTCATCACTGTGAGCAAAACGTCCATCGATGCGTCCACCAATAACCCCTTGCAGAGAAGTTTTTTGTTTGCTGCGCTATGCAACGGCCAACACAAAGTGATGACATTGTTCCTGCGCCTGTGCAGTAGCTCTCGGACCATCTCTCTGCATGTTTCCTTATTGCATGCATGCAGTTGCTACTCAATTGCTAGCAAGTCTAGTCTTGAGATCCGATTCGTTGACAAGAGTCTATCTTCAATTGATTTTCATTTCAATATCCTTTGCCGAACTAAAACCTGGAAGGACGCCAACAAGCTTCTATCTTCATGGTCGACTTTGCAAAAAAAGGGAAAGAATAGCCCTGTTTTCTGTTACACCAAAATCCCGACGGAAGCTCGCATGAAGCTGTCGTTAAGAATCTCTATTATAGGGGCTTTCTCCGATATTGCATGCTTTTGTGAACGATTTTTGACTCACGGTCATTTGATCTGCAAGGTATTTGTACCATTCGTGGAAACTCCTCCGAACCTCAGGAAACTTGTGCCGGCTGCGTTCGTATTTAGACTAGCTGGAATATTTTCACCCAAACTTATATCAAAAAAGAAAAATGAAGGTTTGGCGCAGGATAAGTCTCAAGATTTTTCAAAACGGCTTGATGAAGAACCGCTGCTTCAGCTCAGGTTCTGCCAAGTGTTTAGGATTGTTTGCTATCACTAACGTTGCACGGTTGGATGCATACAAACTTTTTGAATAGCTCTTGAAGAGATTTAAGGACCAGCTGAGTTTTGACATTTTTAAAGCAAATCAACGTACTTCTCTTGTCACTAGTCATACAGCTTAGCTTAAAAGCTGTCTGGTAGATTTGAAAAAGCCAGACTCACTATTCACGTAAGGGATTTGAGCTTTATGGAATGCGGTTGCAAAACTGTGATAATACAGTGAGTCTGAGTCTTTATGAAGAAAAGCTCTGACGATGAAGGAAAAAGCAACGTTTAAGTGAATTTGATGAGTCTCAGTGGTGCTGACTAAGCCGCGGATTTTCCTGGGGCTTCAGCCTTGCCACCCAACTTCCCGCCTACACAAACTGCCAGAAAACGAAACAATCAGAAAAACACCCCAGCTTTGCCAAATAAGGTGAGTACCTCGCACTCCAGCCGTGGATATCTTTTGACCATCTTAGGCCTGACGACAACTTGACAGATGGCTACTCGCAATCATCTGACCCGCAACTCGACAGCAGAGTCAACTCCCAATGCTCTGATTCCATTTTACGAGGGAACTGGCAAGGATTTCATGGGCCGAACGCTCCAAGATATCCTAGACTTCGATGCTCAGGATCTTGAATACGAGCACGATTATGTGCAGACCGTATTTCCAATCCCGGAAACAGGTGTTGTAGGCAATTCTGCACCGGTCCTCGACGAGGAGGTATTTGATGCGTTCAGATGCCGCCCAGAACTTCGGGCTAAGCTGCGCGTCTCTTTTGAGAGAATGCTTTGGTTCTATGGTCTCGTGCTAGTTTCGGATGACGAGGGCACTTGCGCTGTAAGTTCCTACCTGGATGTCTCTGACCTTATCACACATTAACAGCATCCAGGTTGCGAAGGGTCCGAACTTTGCCAGTAATCCCAAAGTATGGGATCGGAGCAGCGATCACAACCACCAGCGCATCTCTCGCATCATCCGCTGCCTCCGCATCCTCGGTCTGCCAGACGAAGCCCAGGCGTTCTATGAGTTCCTCCAGAAGCACGCCACCGGTGCCGGCAAAGGACCTGGGAGATCCCACGATTATTGGCGACGTGCTGCCGAACGGCCTTTGAATGTGCGGCCAGACCTGGATAGCAATATGTCCGAAGCCCGCATGCAACTTGTCGGACCGGAGTTTCTGAAGCGGTACGAGAGAGAGAAGGCACAGGCTGAGCAGAACAAGAAGGGTACGGGGGACAAGACGCAGGGCGAGGAGGACGATGTGGAAGTCAACAAAGGTAAGGGAGTCCTCGATGGGGACGCTTCTGAGGAGGTATCTGATGAGGATGGTCCTCCACCCAAGAAGAAGCGCTGAATGTTGTCCGTCTCGTATACGGAGTGGTACTTTCGGCACTTCTGTGCATCAGTTTAGGTGGAGTTGGGGGAACCGGGGAAGCCTTGTGGCCAGCAAGGCTGAATACTTTAGAGTGGATGGTGGCCAATAAGGCTAGATAGAGTGGATGAATAGATTTAGAGAATTGTTACTCGAGTACCTGCGGTCCATCGCCTAATTCAAGTCAGTTCCACGAGCGTATCTTTTGCAAAGTACAGGGCGCAAATACGCCAAGGTAAACGTCGGTCATTGCAGCGGTCAATTTCTCCAGCTGGAGAGTATGGAGCTCCGCGCAAAGATTCCTGATTTCTCATCCTAGCTTTATAAGGGGAAGTCGGGGTGGAGTTCCCCGACGCGGATTGCCTCCTTTGGACATAGCGCTCCCCACCTCCCATTTTCCACTCCTCCCCACCTCCACTCTCGCGCGTACGCAGTACAAGCCCGCAAAGTCCAGATCTTGTTTGTAAGACGCAGCAGCAAACTGGCTGGACTTTAAAAGTTCCCCAACGCCAGCGGGGTGGTACGGTAGGCTCGATGACAGCGCTAAATAGAGGGGCAGCCATGTCCTACGTGGCGGCGCAATTGTGCTCCTGGAGCACTATTTTCGCCGATAAAATACGAAGTCAGTCTGAATGAATTCCAACTCTATCTTGAACAAGGTTCAAAAAGAATATACCAAAATGTCTTCGGAAGGCTCGTTCGGACCTGGCTCGAATTTACGGCTATGGAGCCGCGCTTTTGCGCAAGTAGAAACCTAAATCTCAAAGGTTCTGAAGTCAAAAGAAGTTCCACGAGCAAATTCTCGGGACGAACACCGAAATATTAGTTGGGCGTAAATTTTAGGAGTTTGAGGCGTAGAAGCACAAGTAATATTAGTGGTACAAATGACTTAGTTCACAGTACGTAAAAGGCTAGCGGCGGAAGACTTGGAGGCACACGCCCATCGAGCCACCTAAACCATCTTCTATTTTCTTTTATGTCCTTCAAGCATTGCATTTTTCTACCGACTATCATAATTACAGTTACGACTAACAGAATCTATTCACCTCACAAACAAAATCCTTCAAGCCGTGAGTTGTCGTGACGTCGATAGCCAAGGCAAACATTGGATCGCCAAATTGCGCGGAGCCTGTTCAAGCTTTGCCAAACCTGCCAAAAGGCTGTCAAAAATGTGTCAACCGTTTGCCAAGATGCCGCCAAGAAGATCTCCACAAACTCTTCGCACGCCTCAGCACGCCCGAGACGCCATTCTCCGCGAAAAAGAGGTCGGTCCGTCAATCGCCGTTACACACCTTCCTCATTTGGCGAAACCCTGTCTGCTCCACGTTCTGTCTGTGCATCCCCACACAAAAAACTCCCCGCCAAGGTGGTCTGTGATTCGAGAAAAGCCCGGGGAAAAGTGTGAAAGTCAAACGCTGTGCGCATCTGCTGATCAAGGTCGCTTTCAGAACCCAGCAGTGGGCATAGGTCGGCCCTTCTAGCTCACAGGAGCTACATAAGCAAGGCTGTGCCGTTCGTCTTTCACATTTTTTTGTTTCTACCCCTCTTCTGTTCTCTCTCTCTCCGTGTCCTCCACTCTCGCGATTTGTTTCTCCAAACCTCACCTCTGGCCGTTTCCTTCTCACCTCGGGATCTACTTGGATTTTTTCTCTCGAATAATACATCCAGTCAGACAAAACCGGCAAGATGGGAGGCGGAGGACAGCCTTTGGGGCCTGGTATGTTCAAGGCTGCGTTGGCAGATACCCCTCGCGAAGCCTTCAATTGGCGACTATGGCTCAGTGTCGTGTGCTTCGGACTCATGGTATGACGACTTCTGATTCCCATAAATTTGACTACACATTCTAACACATGGAGTAGGGCGCTGCACGAGGTTTAGACGAAGGTCTTATCGGAACGACGGTTACTCAGAACAGCTTCATCAGTGGTACTTTCTCGATACTCACAGATATTTTGAACAGCCAAACTTATACTCCCTAGAATACGGTTTAGCCACATCAACAAAAATGACCACAGCACAGACGGTAGCGCTACAAAACAAGATTGGAAACATCACATCGATGGTACAGATTGGAAGTGTTGGTGGTGCTCTCATTGCTTTCATCTTCTGCGACAAAATTGGTAAGTTCTCGCGGTTGAAATTGTCTTCTGAGTGTACTCATTATTTACTAGGTCGCATGTGGGCTACCCGTCAGCTCTGCGTTATCTGGATTATCGGCGTCGTAGTTTACATTACTGCTGATGGAAACTACGGACAAGTTCTTGCTGGAAGATTTGTTATGGGTCTTGGAATCGGTCAAACAACTGTGGTGGCCCCAGCTTACCTAGCTGAGATTGCGCCCAGAAGCATTCGAGGTCTCTGCATCTGTATTTTCAGCGGCTCTGTGTACTTGGGCATCATGTTGGGATACTTTGTAGGTGTTCTCGAATCAGTGGAAGCTTCACACGACTAACCGTGCTTAGGCTAACTGGGGCACCTCCCTCCATATTTCCAACAACACATCCAAGCAATGGGTCGATGCAACCATTCTGCATATAATTTTCGCAGGCATCATCTTGATCCTGACGATGTTCAGCTACGAATCTCCTCGATGGCTTGTAAGCGTTGGCAAGGATGAACAGGCAACTGTCAACATGTGCAAGCTTCGACAGCTCTCGGCCGATCACCCATATGTCCGTAGTGAGCTCATTGACATCCATGATCAGATTGAGCGTGAGCGAGAGGCAACTCTGGGGTCCGGTTTCTTCGGCCCACTCAAAGAGCTATTCATGCTTCCAAGAAACAGATACGCGATCCTTCTTGGATTAATGTGTCAGCTGATGGGACGTATGTGACCCCCTTTCCCTCCACACGGATATGTGGTTATTGACATGCTCTAGAATGGTCTGGTGCGCAGTCAATCACCATCTATGCACCCAAGTTCTTTGCTCTGCTCGGTACGACAGGCCAATCCGAGAAACTCTTCGCCACGGCTATTTTCGGTGTCGTAAAATTTGTCTCTGCACTTATCTGCGCCTTCTTCTTGGTTGATTTCCTCGGCCGGAAGCGATCCCTGACCATTGGGATTATCATTCAACTCGTTTCCATGCTCTACGTCGCCATCTATCTTACTGCCGTTCCCAGTATTACGAGTGGCAAAGTCCAAAGCACATTAGCAAAGCATGCCGGCACGGGGGCCATCGTATTCATTTATTTCTCAGGCGTCGGGTGGGCCCTAGGCTGGAACTCTATCCAATACCTCATTGGAGCTGAAATTTTCCCTCTACGAGTTCGATCTCTCGGCACGTCTATGATCATGTGCTTCCATTTCGTCAACCAATACGGAAACTCAAAGGCTGTGCCGCTCATGCTAATCGAAGGATCCCCAGGATTGTCGCCCAGCGGAACTTTCTGGCTCTTCGTCGCTGTTACTCTCCTCGGCTTAATTTTCGTGTGGTTCTTCTTGCCTGAGACGGCAGGGAAGTCCCTCGAGGGTATGGATGAGCTGTTCAGCCTGCCGTGGCACGTTATTGGTCGCAAGGGCGCGGCTATGACTGAAGGCAAGGGAAGTGTGGCTGAGGCGATCGCAAGGGGAGATGCAGAGAAGGCTGATTATGTCGCGAGGGAAGAACACGTTGAGGATTTGGACGAGAGGTCACGCCATGTATGAAATGACCAGCGGCTCATGATTCTGGGGATGATAGGCGTCTAAGGTTTTGATTTTAAGGAAGGGCGGCTTTTGATTTAGCCGTTACTATTTCATAGTCCAATGATATCACTTTATTTGTCAATGTCTCACTGGTAGATGCAAATAAATCTACGCGAAGATTAAACTTCTTTATCAAGTTGCCGACGAGCCTCATGGCTTCCTCGTGCTTCAGAACGGCAAAGTTTCCCCCAAAATTCGTGTCCGGACAAGAGCTTTCCGAATTTAGCATTGCCTGTGGTTCAATTGTTGTTCCCCCATATTGAACTCTCATCATCTCTCGGGTTAGATGTAGATTGGGCAGACTGAAACACGTGATGTCCTTGGTATTAATAATAGGGGCTTTCGCTAATTGCGCACGCTAATCGCAACCTCGTGTCCATCCTTCCTAGCCTTTGGTTCGCCACACCCAACCTCATCTCAAGACCTATCCTATTTCTTTTTAATCATCTTATCACATTTTGAAATTAGTATGCCCCTTATGACTCTCAATCGTCAACTTCGCTGACAGCCTCTCCAGCTTGGTTCCGAAGTCATTGTCGTCATCACGCGTCTAGTGCAAGCCTCAAAATGTCACGCCTCGAGCTGTATGTCAAAACGTATATTTTCCGATTCTTCCAAACAATAGGAAGATACTCCGATCTCTATCTCTCGCGTCCCCTCCCCCAAAGGCACGCCTTCGAACTCACCATTCCCTCCACCGTCGGCTCCGTCCCGGGATCCTTCGACCTGCTCTTCTACACGCCACCAGGCTACAAGCGCGGCGCAAACGCATCCAAGAAGTATCCCGTCCTCGTTAATTTCCATGGTGGCGGCTACAGTATTGGCCATGCGGCAGACGATGCCCGCTGGGCGACTTCTGTGGTCCAGCGCACGGAATGCGTGGTGGTGTCAGTAGACTATCGTCTCGCGCCCTATTGTCCGTTCCCAACAGGCATCGAGGACTGTGTTTCCGCTATCCTGTATCTATGGCAGCACGCATCTACTCTGAATTTGGACATCAACCGCACCGCGCTCTCGGGGTTTTCAGCAGGCGGAAATTTTTGTTTCACATCTGCCATTCGGCTGCAACAGCACATCAATACACTGAAAAAAGAAGACAAACTCGACGAGATTGAGCTGGGCAAGCTAGTTGGAATCGTAGCTATTTATCCAGCCGTAGACTGGACTCGCTCACGTGCCGATCGCTACGCCTCGAATCCCAATGCCAAACCCATCGGCGTGCCGAAATGGCTGGCTGGGTCCTTTGACGACTCGTATTTATACCCCAGGCCATCGGATATGGCAGATCCGCTTTTGAGCCCTGGACTTGCGGATGAGGCGCTGTTGAGGGAGGCGCTGCCGCGGAAGGTGTGCATGGTGACTTGCTGGGGAGATGGGCTGATGACGGAAGGAGAGAAGTTCAGGGAGCGGTTGG